>CABFOW010007087.1:16592-26615 GCA_902141385.1 Timema californicum | reverse complement strand
TATATATATACATATATTAATAAATATTTGAAGAATGCACTTTTGAACATAGTTGATAAATTTGCTAAATGATTGGTTTGCTAACTAAATTAGTGTTTAGAGCTAGGAAAACTTATAACACGTATTATTGTTCTAATCAACTTGTAAAATATGATTTTTTTTAAAATACAGTGGCCTAGAATAAACCTCAAGGTAAGAAAGATCAAGTTTGGATTCCCTGTCGGAGAAGTTTATTGTTATAGTTAAAATGTTAAAAATATGGAAATTTTCATAACTGAAATAATAATATATTTAATCAGTGGTTTCATGAAGTCAAGTTTGACGAACAAATTATAAATATTGTCTTGTCATTATTACGATTTTATCCTTATGGCGTAGAACTATAGGTATGGGATTATTGTAATACATTGTACATAAAACGTAAGCTTGTTACTTGTTGGGAGTAAATAAATAATTTCTTAAGTAAAACAATTTTCTAAATTAAAGTTTTCACTTTATATACTCATAACAAGATTGTTAAACGTTTATACCTACGAGAAATAGTTGCAAGTTTTGGTGTGTTTTGAAGTAATTGCTTTTTTGGTCTGAGAGTCAGTTGGACTCTTTTTCATAACTGAAATAATAATATATTTAATCAGTGGTTTCATGATGTCAAGTTTGACGAACAAATTATAAATATTGTCTTGTCATTATTACGATTTTATCCTTATGGCGTAGAACTTTAGGTATGGGATTATTGTAATACATTGTACATAAAACGTAAGCTTGTTACTTGTTGGGAGTAAATAAATAATTTCTTAGGTAAAACAATTTTCTAAATTAAAGTTTTCACTTTTTATACTCATAACAAGATTGTTAAACGTTTATACCTACGAGAAATAGTTGCAAGTTTAGGTGTGTTTTGAAGTAATTGCTTTTTTGGTCTGAGAGTCAGTTGGACTCTATAGTAAATTTTATTGCATTTTTTCTATTTATTCTATTATAAAGAATTGGCTGCTCTGATGTTAAAATCTATAATACAGTGGTAGATCGATCAGTACTTTTATGAAAACAGTAATTGTTTAGTATTATACTATATAGTTTTACATTGAAAATATATAATGTTCTAGTAGTTTGACGATACTGTATAGATGCTAAATTCTATCGATTGTTTAGCTCTTAACATATACTTATATACAACTTTATCAAATATAATATTATTTTACTAAATAAATACCGAAGAAAGTATTCTAATTTGACTTCTCTATTATGCTACCTTCCCGCCCAAATCAGATCACTTTTTATATTGACTAAATTATATATCATTTTCATTGTTGGCGACTTAGGTGATATGTGAAGGGATCTGACTGGAAACAACCATATATATTTGTGTGTTGTTCTAAAGGGGTCACTCTGCATTTTCCCTATTTTGTTTTGCTATTGAAATAATGTACGTCCTTTCCTTTGTCCCTTATGGACGAAGGACGGGTGCAGTGTTGCCTCAAAATACTGAATGTATTTATTCAGCACTTTGAACCTACCTTTATTCTCCCTTATGCCTTTAACTTTACCAGACTTGACGATAATTTCCTATCCGGTGAACGGGTCAACGTTCAACCATCGAATCGAGAAGAAAAACTTAGCAAAATTTTTAGCATTGTGCATAACTACTCTCAGGTAAGTAGGATTCTTATAATAAAGATTGCATCCCACGTGGCTACTTTCTCAATAATGTTCCGTCAAGCGACAATGTTCCGTAACACGGGTATCATCATTCTCTCAAGGATCTTCACATATGTGTCAATGAGAGGCTATATAGTAAGCTTTTATGGGCTGATGTTGGAGCTCTCATGGGAACGACCGTACTATAGCATTCGAGTACTCATTTTGCCATGTATAGAGAGAGTGCATCGATGAATTGATCAGTAGAATTCTTTCCCGTGAAATGATGATACTTTGAGATTCTCGTCAAATCACTCTTGGAGTGTATACCTACCATAAAAGCGATATATCTTTGAACATCCTCAATGTATGAACATTTCATATTAGGTACCTACCATAAAAGCGATATATCTTTGAACATCCTCAATGTATGAACATTTCCTATTAGGAGCACATGTATCTATAGGAAAGAATAAATACTCTAGATTAGCAGAGAAAATGAATCAGATTTTTTCCTGCTGCTTAAACTGTTTAAACTTGAAGTACTTATCTTATCCTTGAGGGAATGTGCTCGATACGGCACCAAATTTAATACAAATACTTTGTTTTTCCAAGTTAAGTTTTGGCTATAGAAGCAGTCAAGTAGCGATCACAGATAATCTGTTGCTCGTATGTAGCGTTAACAATAATTGAGGGTTTGTTAACCGAGATAGGTTTTGAATCGCACTAAAATGATAGCTATAAGTATCATGCACCCTTATCATAAACAAATAACTTACATTGGCAATGACAGTAACGAGTTTTTTTCTATCTTCAGAAACATCTGGGGTATCGATATAGATTTCTCACACGTCATATTTTTCACTTCACACATCCATAGAAATGTTGTTTTGTCTCTCGAAACGTTCTACATATCTCACTTCAAACGCTAGCGGGATACCGTTAAGATTAAACTCATCTCGAAAATTTGGGTAGAATGACAAACTGTAAACTAACAAAGACTCTAGATTTGGTTATAATTTCTGGGATTTGAGCCCGAGACCCAATCGCGAAAGCAGAGTTTTCTCAAAATGTTGATACCCATATAGATATTACCGTCATACATCCACATCGTGTCTTTACTGACAAAGTTATCGATTTGACCAAGGATAGGATAATTTTTATTATTTTCATACCACTCCTTGAGATATGGAGGACATAATATTTCACATAATGTATAGTTAAAGGAGTATTTTTATAACCTACTTTCGGGAGGATGGAGGAGCTAACAAATTAAATTACAATAAATTACCATTATCGAACTGACTGATCACGATTCATCCACGTCTTTTTGTAAATGTCCCCACATGCCATAAGGAACTAATCAGAGTCCTTATAAGGTAAGTCGTTTGTAAGCAAGTAGGTTTTTATACGTTCTGCGTATGCCTCCTCAACAAGTCTGATAGAGTCCTGCAGGCTCATGGTAAAGACAAAATTGAGTAAATCTCCAAACTATATTTTGTGAAAGGGTTATCAATGCAATGTATCCGTTTCTCAACATCAGTATATCAGCTATCAGTTCACTCAAAGTCCGAATAATTCCCAGTATATCCTGGATGAAAACTTTAAATACCTTCCCATCTTAAAACGTGATGTTATGTCTTAGGTAGCCCTGTAAATAAAGGGTTAATTCATCCAAAGTATACACTTTATTTCCCTTTGTCCACCATGATTCAGTTAAGAGACGCTAGACCGATCTTAATGCTCCCTACATTGCTCAGTAAAATAGCTGCTTACTCGCTTGACATTATGAAACTAATCATATTATATTGATGGGATAGAACCATAAATATACATAGAGTAGGCTGGAAATTATTTGCTCTACCCAATATGTAGATGCAGTTTGGAAGAAGGTCCACACGCTCAATTGAGATCGCTCGGTGGGTAGAGATCCAGTTTGGAGGTTACAGGTCGGCTCCAGCTCGCCCACTTAAGGAGGAGAGACTGAATGTATTTACCAACATTTGGCAATTAAAAAGTAACTATTTCAGTGATGTGCATCATTAGCTGATTGCATATATGATTGTTAATTGTGTACTTTACAATTCCATGTGATTATGATGATTTTGACTGATGTTACCAAGTTTGTAAAAGTAGATTTTAGTAGTTGACACCATGGTTGAAATAGTTTATTTGGGTACTTCCGATAGCTGCTGTCGAATCCCCAAAAGTCGAAGTAAACTTTGGTAGATGATTATGTGACTAATTTGACCTTTCGGATCATTTTCGGACTTTTCTGATTTTTCTGACTTTAACATGTTTCGGACTTTTTTCCAATTTTTTAGGTATTTTTCAGTCTTTTAAGATATTTTCGAAATTTTCGGTCTTTTCGAACTTTTCAAACTATCCAGACTCTTGTGTTTTTTGGTCTGTTCTGAGTTTTCGGGCTTTGTTTGACTTTTCAACTAATTTGACTAATTTCACCAATTCTACTGATTTGACTATTTTGAATATTTTGACTGATTTGACTGTTTTGAGTGTTGTGAGAAATTTGTGTGATTTTGCTCAATGTCCATTTTGACACTCTAGCCAGGTTGATAAATGATGATTTGGACACATGTGACACCTGATGTCCATTTCTTAAAAATTCTATTTTGCACCATAGTGGAATTTTTATTATAGATCGCACTGTTTAGAAGCCCAACACTTTCATTTTGTTATTGATCCTCCTGTCTTCATTAAATATTCCAATCTTGGTGTGTGGCTTATATACAATCTCTCCATTGTCCCGTGCTATCTTAGTCTACGCCCTCTAAGTACAAAAACTTTCAGCTCGTAGACGTTTGGGCGTGGTGCTGGCTTTCCTGCATACTAAGTACCAGTTTCAACTGCTGTTGTGGTACGTCAAAGACGTAGGGCGACGCCCTTCATTTACAATGGACAATAAGTAGAAAAAACTCTCCAGAACCTAGAGGCGGGACTCTAAAGGTCATCTTAGTGCTGCGTCATCGTTCTCCCGCCCCCCCTCCCCACACACACACACTCGTGTCATTTAGTGGGAAGCTTCGGGAATTTCCTTCTCCCACCTAATTCCCATTTCTCACACTTGAGCCATAAAGTGGAATGCCCCACGGATATCCCTCTCTAATGACACGTCATCATTCTTCCACACACACACTCGATCCCCCTGGGTTTTGTTGGGAAGCACCGTATTTTAAAATGATATCTCTATATTCCCCCTATCGATTCCTCTCTCTAAGACCTAGCCTCTCAATGCTTGGGGNGGTTTTGTTGGGAAGCACCGTATTTTAAAATGATATCTCTATATTCCCCCTATCGATTCCTCTCTCTAAGACCTAGCCTCTCAATGCTTGGGGTAGTTTAATTCACAGGTTAAGAACCAGGTAAGTAGAAGGGACTAGTCCATTGGTAGGGCAAGAATAAACCGGTTTGGGACAGGAAACCTCTTTATCTCCTACTAATGAGACTAGCTAAGTGCAATTAGGATAGCTAGGTGTAATGAGGATAGCTTTGCTCTTCGGCCATAGCTTGTATGAGGATAAATGCAGTGTTGGCTCTTATATATGAGCACAGGTGCACGTGAACCTCCTATATTTTGATTACAATAATATATTTAAGTTTTAACTAATTAATTAGTCTATTTAAATCTATGTGATAATTTACTACCCTAAATAATCACGTTCTGCTATTGTGATAAAGATAAGCGCTTTTCTGGTGTAATATTGGTGGTGAGGATAGCTAAAAAATCATATGTGACATTGTTCCCAGAGTACCTGTATTTTGATGAAGCTACCAATCGTGTTTCAACATGTCAAAATTACTTGCCAATCTGGTGCCGGTAAGCGAAAAGGTGTCGGTGTCAAGGTCAAATCTGTCGTCCCATGGTAAAAGTGTAAAAAGGGGGTAGGGGTGGGGTGGAGGAAGTCGGGGTGGAACAGTATTTTTCAATATGTAATGTAATTTTCTATTTATTTAAATGTGTCATTCATATCAAATACCTTCACCTTTTAATTTAAACTCATTTTGTATTCAACTGAGAAAAAGGAAACTATAAACGCTTTTACATGAATATAATATGTTTTAAAACGGAAGCCTCTTGTCCCCTCTTAAAGAATTTTAAACATGCCAATGGCTCTCACTATAAACAATAATTGTACTGATAAATTTTCTAAAGAAGACACAAACTGATGTCTAAATGTTGGTTGAAATGAAGTTTTAATATCTAATGTGTTTTGAGATAATTTCTGTGATTGAAATGAAGGTGCTCGCAACTTTAAATACATACTGGGGCACGAAGACATGAAGGCGGAGAAAAGAACCAACCATTGATTAGCAACTTAAATAAACGTCCATTTGCCGCAGTAATAACTGGTTATGGAAACACCGCCAAATACGCCTGATTTATTCCTTTTAAACCCTCTAAAAATAATTAACTTGTAATTTAATAATGCAATAGTCGGGGGAAACTATACCACACGTCTTTTGTTTACGTTTTCATTCATTTAATATATGTCAACCCATTTAATTTAAGGCTACATAGTTTGATAAATTAAGTTTCGTAAAATAATTTAGTGGTTTTAACTACGTATGTTCACATCCAGTGTAAAAATACCTCTATTATTGTTTTCCATTGTGCCACAATCATCCGATGTAAAGATATAAAAGAAATAATACTATTTTGAATATTCTGTATCCTAATACACCATGAAACCTATACAGTATCAAAATAAAAAGGATGAGCGGTTCTGTTCTTTGATCATCACCGCTTTGAAATACATGTGTGTGTTTGATTACATCAAACCTGACTTCATCCGCTGGGCCTTTATCACGTTCATATTTGTTTATTTATCCATAAACTTTATCGCCTGGACAGTTACACTTTTCATCTTCTTGAGAGACATACAAAAACTCACCCAAGCTTCGTTCTATTGTTTCACCGGCCTGAATACGTTGATTAAACTTTACATGGTGATCACTGAGAGGCACACCTTATATAATTTGGTCACCAGTTTTAATGACGTCTTCGCAGAATTCGAGAATCAATTTGAAATACCAAAATATCTGTCCACCGATATGGTTGAAAAACGAGTGAGAAAATTTTTAATAACATTTTGGATTTGCGCTTTTTTCCTCTGTTGTACTTACAGCCTAGGAGCAGTCGTGGACGGCGTCATGCTAGGTCACGGCCTCAAGTACAACGGTAAGCTGAAGGTCATTGAAGAGGGACTACCACTGAAAAACTGGTGGCCATTTGACGCCTCGATCTCCCCAGCTTATGAATTAACCTACGCCTACCAAGTTTCTTTCATATATATACACATAATGTATTATATAATAATAAACACCATATTATACGGGCTGATATATAAAGTCACTCATCGTTTCAAAATATTACAACATGTGTTTGAAAACATTAAAGAAAACTCTATCCAGAAAGTTGTAAGCAAGAAAGGGATCACCTCGTCACAAGTTGTTGAGAAAATGTTCAGTATTGTACGAGATGAAAGTGAAACAGACTCTCGTAAAAAGATGCACGCCCTTGAGCAAACAAGGTCTGAATTACAGTTATTTATTCAGGGGAGTTTATTTCCTTCCGAATTACTCCAACCACAAACTGGTCGACTAAGTGCGGTGCTGAGCAACAGCAGGGTCAGAAAGGAACATAAAGACACAGAAAGAAGTGGCTCAGACCAGAAAGAGGAGGTTCACACACAAATACGAGAAGACATAGACTTGTTTATTAAATATCATCAAGAGTTATTCAGGTACGTATACAATAAGATTGATGACAATAGATACTCGTGGCTAATTTAGGGTACATATAACCTGTGAAAAGTGGCTCTGGTCACGATTTAAACGAGGATGGCTCAGTGATAGAGCGTTGGATTGCTAAGCAAAAGGTCCTGGGCTTAGTTCTCATAACCAGGCTTTTTTTCACTTAAATACTTTCATTTAGTGTGGTTTTCCGGGGTTACAAGGAGGTCCGGACTCGAATTCCAGTAAGGTTCAATGAGTGAGTACTTAAGATGGTTTCCCCAACTTATTTTTCACTCCTTTCCCCTTTTATCCGAATACATTTCCTCTAAATTCTACCTTCCTTATTCCCACTCAATTTGTTTAATCAAATGAGTATAGCCCTAATAATTAATAATACGTTGTACAAAAAATAAATGACGTGGAGTCCAGACGAGTAGTAAGACTAGGGCGAAGAAAGTACAAATCAATTCAATAATACTTCTTGGTAATTGAATAAAACCATTTGTTTTGTTATATATATATATATATAATAAATATATATATATAATAAATATATATATATATTTATTCAATTACCAAGAAGTATTATTGAATTGATTTGTACTTTCTTCGCCCTAGTCTTACTACTCGTCTGGACTCCACGTCATTTATTTTTTGTACAACGTATTATTAATTATTAGGGCTATACTCATTTGATTAAACAAATTGAGTGGGAATAAGGAAGGTAGAATTTAGAGGAAATGTATTCGGATAAAAGGGGAAAGGAGTGAAAAATAAGTTGGGGAAACCATCTTAAGTACTCACTCATTGAACCTTACTGGAATTCGAGTCCGGACCTCCTTGTAACCCCGGAAAACCACACTAAATGAAAGTATTTAAGTGAAAAAAAGCCTGGTTATGAGAACTAAGCCCAGGACCTTTTGCTTAGCAATCCAACGCTCTATCACTGAGCCATCCTCGTTTAAATCGTGACCAGAGCCACTTTTCACAGGTTATATGTACCCTAAATTAGCCACGAGTATCTATTGTCATCAATCTTATTGTATACGTACCTGAATAACTCTTGATGATATTTAATAAACAAGTCTATGTCTTCTCGTATTTGTGTGTGAACCTCCTCTTTCTGGTCTGAGCCACTTCTTTCTGTGTCTTTATGTTCCTTTCTGACCCTGCTGTTGCTCAGCACCGCACTTAGTCGACTAGTTTGTGGTTGGAGTAATTCGGAAGGAAATAAACTCCCCTGAATAAATAACTGTAATTCAGACCTTGTTTGCTCAAGGGCGTGCATCTTTTTACGAGAGTCTGTTTCACTTTCATCTCGTACAATACTGAACATTTTCTCAACAACTTGTGACGAGGTGATCCCTTTCTTGCTTACAACTTTCTGGATAGAGTTTTCTTTAATGTTTTCAAACACATGTTGTAATATTTTGAAACGATGAGTGACTTTATATATCAGCCCGTATAATATGGTGTTTATTATTATATAATACATTATGTGTATATATATGAAAGAAACTTGGTAGGCGTAGGTTAATTCATAAGCTGGGGAGATCGAGGCGTCAAATGGCCACCAGTTTTTCAGTGGTAGTCCCTCTTCAATGACCTTCAGCTTACCGTTGTACTTGAGGCCGTGACCTAGCATGACGCCGTCCACGACTGCTCCTAGGCTGTAAGTACAACAGAGGAAAAAAGCGCAAATCCAAAATGTTATTAAAAATTTTCTCACTCGTTTTTCAACCATATCGGTGGACAGATATTTTGGTATTTCAAATTGATTCTCGAATTCTGCGAAGACGTCATTAAAACTGGTGACCAAATTATATAAGGTGTGCCTCTCAGTGATCACCATGTAAAGTTTAATCAACGTATTCAGGCCGGTGAAACAATAGAACGAAGCTTGGGTGAGTTTTTGTATGTCTCTCAAGAAGATGAAAAGTGTAACTGTCCAGGCGATAAAGTTTATGGATAAATAAACAAATATGAACGTGATAAAGGCCCAGCGGATGAAGTCAGGTTTGATGTAATCAAACACACACATGTATTTCAAAGCGGTGATGATCAAAGAACAGAACCGCTCATCCTTTTTATTTTGATACTGTATAGGTTTCATGGTGTATTAGGATACAGAATATTCAAAATAGTATTATTTCTTTTATATCTTTACATCGGATGATTGTGGCACAATGGAAAACAATAATAGAGGTATTTTTACACTGGATGTGAACATACGTAGTTAAAACCACTAAATTATTTTACGAAACTTAATTTATCAAACTATGTAGCCTTAAATTAAATGGGTTGACATATATTAAATGAATGAAAACGTAAACAAAAGACGTGTGGTATAGTTTCCCCCGACTATTGCATTATTAAATTACAAGTTAATTATTTTTAGAGGGTTTAAAAGGAAGAAATCAGGCGTATTTGGCGGTGTTTCCATAACCAGTTATTACTGCGGCAAATGGACGTTTATTTAAGTTGCTAATCAATGGTTGGTTCTTTTCTCCGCCTTCATGTCTTCGTGCCCCAGTATGTATTTAAAGTTGCGAGCACCTTCATTTCAATCACAGAAATTATCTCAAAACACATTAGATATTAAAACTTCATTTCAACCAACATTTA
>CABFOW010007087.1:0-16311 GCA_902141385.1 Timema californicum | reverse complement strand
CCTTGCGCCCGACCGCATGTCATTTGAAAACAAGAGGTGAAGGGGTGGGAAGGTTTGGTTTCACAATGTCAGGCGCTGACCGCCTTGCGCCCGACCGCATGTCATTTGAAGACAAGAGGTGAAGGGGTGGGAAGGTTTGGTTTCACAATGTCAGGC
Organism: Timema californicum; assembly: GCA_902141385.1. Classification (NCBI taxonomy): domain Eukaryota; kingdom Metazoa; phylum Arthropoda; class Insecta; order Phasmatodea; family Timematidae; genus Timema; species Timema californicum. The sequence continues at coordinate 16,155 of CABFOW010007087.1, read as the reverse complement.
GCTGAACGCCTTGCGCCCGACCGCATGTCATTTGAAAACAAGAGGTGAAGGGGTGGGAAGGTTTGGTTTCACAATATCAGGCGCTGACCGCTTCGTGCCCGACCGCATGCCATTTTAAAAACATTGCCTGCTATTACTTAAACTAAAAAAAATATTTTTCTTGAAACTATTATGGCAAGATAAAATTGTCGTGAGAGTGCGAATAATAACTTTAAAAGGAACTGGGGATTCATGGGAATGGGGGGCGCGCGCCACCGCGCCCTAGAGATGAGCCGCCCCTGGTGTTTTATTTAAGTGAACTGTTTAAACCAAACTTTTGTACACACAGATAAATGACTAAGGACTCCTAATTTTTTTTACTGTCTTCTTCCTGGCCTATATTATTGTCGAACGCTGTTTCAAAATGTTGTATGAAGAGGTCCACTAAATCCATTAAATGAATTAAAAGGCGCTTGGGGCGTATAGTTTAATAGTGTGGGAACGTCTTACTTATACAATGCAGTCGCACAATAGTCAGTAATGATTTGTTTCTTTTTGATAGCGCTTTGCAACTGATGGCCTCACGTGTCCATAATGGCACTGCCCTCAATAATGAGTGTTTCTATTTATGACTTTGTGATAAAACTTGGGTAAACTAAGTCAATTATCCCCGGTTCAAGTCTTGTGTCTAGATTCCATATTTCATCACACATTTGAATAGTTAAATTTAGTTTTATCGGTGCCTTACATCCCTCTTATGAAGGCATGTTTGCCATTAACAGACGTGGTATTCTGGCCCCATTTAATCTTTCTCATACCCTTCTCAAAAAATTATTTAAAAAACTGTTGTTTAATGTTATCGCAGTTGTTCGCACATATATACCAATTTTCAGTCTCAGTGTCAGGAAATGCCTTAAAGAATAAATAATCTCACATGTAATAATTAATGTTAGAAGTAATTAATCTATATAAGGGTTGGTTTCTCCCTAACCCTTAGTTCGATTTTCTTCCCCAACGAACTTGATCTATACAAAGTTACAAAAAAGAACTAAACCAAGTTTTAATTAAATTGGTTAGTATGTTCAAAAGCTATCGTGAGACATATCCACCACAGACAGACAAATACAAATCGGTGGAGTTAAAACGGAGAAATTGCTTCGCTCGTTCAATAAATCAAATTATGTGGGGCATGCCAGGCCTCCACCGTGGTTCGGATTCCACGTTAAACTGTAGGTCCTTCATTTCATCTCGCAATCATCGTACCATTACACATTAGCGTAAGTGCGTATAACCCGAACGGGTAGTAAGACGCGGTGCTAATAATAATAGTAATAATTCCAACTACACGATTATGTTTGTTTTTACACTCTGACAATACTTACTAGATCACTAGTATATGAGCGCGCAAGCAAAAATTGCCGGTCTCAAATTGTTTTTTACTTCTGTCCCTTAAATAAACGTGGGGCACAATGAATCACGTGGCCCTCCTGTATGAAATACCACTCTTTTGTACATTCTATAAAATTATTAAGGAACTAAATATGACACTTGATATTAGTTTCAAATATTTGTGTATTGTTTTCAGAGCCTGTCGTCAGCTGGAGACGTTGATACATCCAATAATATGTGCCGATCTGTTGGTGACTCTAGTGGTGTTCTGTGCATGCGGCTTCCAGCTATCTTTGGTGAGCTTGCTCTTTTAAACAGGTACACGTTTACAGTGTGTGCTGATATGTTTGTGATCGGTTTTGTTCTGTAAGATCCCACCAGACTCGGTCTAGTGCTACTACACTTTATTTATTCCTACTATATTATGTCAAATCCTAATTACTGTATAATCCTTCTACATTCTATCTAATCCTACCGAAACCTATCAAATTTCTCCGGAGAGTTGGGTGAGGTCAAACAACAGGGTTTAGGTGGTGAGCGTACTAGAATGCCATTTCGGCAGTTGGTGAGACATTTTGTATAATATATCGATCGTGTGGAGCTTGATGCTTATGATAGTGTTGGAGTGCTGTACGACCGTGCTTTGTCCTCTTCTAGTTTTTGCCAAATATGTTACACTTGTCATGTGCGCTGGTCATAATCCACGCTGTTTTGCCAACTGATAAGAGCGGTTTGCCTGAAAGGCGGGGGATGAGAAAAATCCCGGCGATTGGAGGGGACAGGGGGAGAGGAGGTAGGGGACCCTCAGCTCTCAAAAGCGTGGTGAGGAGGGTGACAGGGGGAGAGGAGGTAGGGGACCCTCGGCTCTCAAAAGCGTGGTGAGGAGGGAAAAGAAGATGTAGAAACCTTTGGCATTCAGTGGTGCAGTGAGGGGGGAGTTGAATAGAAGTGGTAGGAACCCTCGCCTATAATTGGTGCGATGAGGGGGGAGGAGAGAGGGGCCTTGTGCACTCAGCGGTATGGTGAGGAGAAAGGAGGGAGAAGAGCTAGGTGATCCTCAACACTCAGCAGCGTAGTGACGGGGGAAGAGAAGGACTCTTGGCACTCAGCGGTGTGGTGAGGAAGAAATAGAGAGAAGAGCTAGGGGATCCTCAGCATTCAGCAGTGTAGCGAAGGGGGAAGAGAGGGACTCTTGGCACTCAGCGGTGCGGTGAGGAGACAAGGGAAATAAGAGCTAGGGGATCCTCAGCTCTCAGCAGCGTATCGAAGGGCGAAGAGAGGGGCCCTTGGCACTCAGCGGTGCGGTGAGGAGACAAGAGAAATAAGAGCTAGGGGATCCTCAGCACTCAGCAGCGTATCGAAGGGCGAAGAGAGGGGCCCTTGGCACTCACCGGTACGGTGAGGAGGAAGATAGATAATATATAGGAACCCTCGGCACACAGCAGCAGAGTGGTGAGGGAAGAGAGAAAAGAGATAGGGATGCTCGTCATTCAGTGGCACGGTGAGAGTGAGGAAAGGGGGCAGAGAGCCTCGACATTCATTGGTGGGGTGAGTATGGTAAAGAAAGGATAAGAGACTCTCAGCATTCAGTGGCGCGTTGAGGGTAATTGAAAAAGAGGGAGAATGAAGATGGGAGAAAGGTGGATAAGACATAACCAGTCCGTTACTCCAAGGTGATTCTTTATTGATTGAACTAACTGTGGCTGGAGCCACTACAACACTGATGTTCATGGCTGTGGGCCAGCTTCTTTTATCCCCCTCATAGGCGTGACCAGACTGGTTTCATTAGGGGTGGCAAGATGCGCGCGCGTACCCCTTCATTGAGGGGAAGATCCAGATAATCTTTTCCTCCCTTAACCAGCCCTGGTGCGCTGGTCTGGTAGGGGTGGTGTCTGAAAGAGCATCTTAAGCTCCAGATCTTGCGAGGTACACGTAGGAACTATTCAACCCCACATCATATAAGGTATAACAAAGCTATGTCAGAAAAAACACCTAAAGTTTCCCACCTATTTAGGGTCAATCACTTCGACACTGAGCTAACGCCACTGGTTGCAGATGTTTGTAAAATTATTAATTATTTGTCTCTAAACTATACTCAAATAAATGAATCAATGAATACTATATCTTATCATAAAAAACTACAAAAATATGTCCGCATTATAAAGTCCGTGGAAAAAATGTTAACTATTATATATTTTTTAGCCTTGTTACGGAGCGCACAAAAAAACTTTGGCTATAGGCGTCACTCTCGTAATATACTGGATGGCTGATGATAGGGAGATCGACGTTCGAATTGAGATAGGGTTTCCTTAATGGTTTTCCCATCTTCATCCACGCAAATGCTTGGTCACTTCCTCTGATTCAACCTACCTCATTCCTAAACACTATTATCTTAATTAGTAAATATGCATATAACACTAATAGGTAGTAGTAGGACATGACGCTAAAAAAAAAATAATTTGTGTATTCAAAATCAACGTATTTTTAAAGCTAAAACTATAAGGACCAAACTGACTTCATTTGATTTATTTTCAAAGTAAATGATTAGAAAACGTAGCGCATAATAGGTCACTTAATTTAGTATAAATAGACGTGAATCGCTTCAGTTGGCGATTTGCCTAAATCAGGGGTTGGCATCTGATCGATTGCATGCAACATTTTAGTTGATCACGTCAGAAATCTCGAGAAAGATTTTTTTGTCAGTAATGTTTAAATATTGAGGAACCAACAGTTAATGTGTTTCTTTTTCATACGGGGTATCAATTAGATGAAGAAACCGAGTCACTGGTCTAACCAATAGGATGGAGAAACAAAGAAGCTTTGAGAACCTTCTTCCTAGTTTGAGTTGGTCAGGTGACCTGGTGGTCTAGGGGTAAGGTGTCAGACTTCTGTGCTGGCGGCCGGGGTTCAATCCTCGGTCATGGCAAAGATTTATCTGATTACCAAACCCTTCCTTCACCTTTGACCAGACATCTTGTGAATGTGGGGAATGTCAGGCCTACACCGTGGTTCGGATTCAACGTTAAACTGTAGGTCCTCCATTTCATCTCACAATCACCCTACCATTACACATTAGCGTAAGTGCGTATAACCTGAACGGGTAGTAAGACGCGGTGCTATTAATAATAATGAATTGGTTAGGATCCCATTGGTACAAATGCAAAAAAGGTGAAGAAGGGTAGGTATGTTTTGACCGGTAAGTAGTGGTTCAATCGTGATGTTAAGTTGGGATGGTCGGAGAAAACCGGTCATATCTGTAAAGATCCAGCAGGATTCAGGCGAAAGTGGTAGACACTCATGTGGCAATGATTGTGAGATAACTTTGTCTACAACGTAGTGCCAATAATGGTTTGCAATTGAAATATGAGTCAAGTACTCGTATATATTCTAATTGTAATTTAGTTAATTATAAATAATGTGTTAGTTATATAATTCTTAATTTTTGAAATTAACGGTGCAAGGTATATTTTAAAATGGATTAAATAACAATGAATCCACAATGCACCGAAAGTTTAATCTATTAATATTTACATTATGCTATCACTATTTTAGCTTCGGAAATTAATATAAAGAAAATAATCTTGACAAAGTTTAGTACTTTGTGACAAGGATTTCATCATAGTAAATAATAAAATATAGAATGTTGAAAAAAATAATTACTGGAAAATAAACGACATTGTGCTACATGGACGGAGCTACGAGGACAGCAACACAGAAGGAGCTCTGAGGACGGAAACCACTGACGAAGTTACAAAGACAGCAACGACAAACGGAGCTACGTGGGAAGCATATATGGATCAATACTATGCAGCTCTGAATTAATAACGGTATATAACGGTATTGTAATTTTGAAGCCGGGTTATTGTTTGTTTTTAAATTATTAGGACAATTATTTTCAGTAGATGGAGCCCAAGGAAAGGTAGGCCTAAGTGGATACCGTATTTTTTGTTATTCTGGTTGCTGTCGAATACTATTCTTTCCCGGATACTTTTGGAAGGTGTCATCATTTCTTGAGTTGAGTAGGGGTGGACAAATTATGTCAAACAGGCATTGTGAGACTACAGACAATACTTGTAACTAGCAAGATGGACACTGACCAACACCAACAATCGTATTTTGTCGACCAAGAGATAGCAGGAATTACGGAAGAAAGGGAGGCCTTCTCTTTGACCAGTGATGTAACACCAACCAAGGAGACTATCTGAGTATGTTGTTACGACGCTCGTGGACATTTCAGATGTCAAGGAAATAAATACTCGTGTGTTGATTATGACAGATGCTATATGTTGATATAGGCGGTGACGGAGGCGCCTCCTGAACATTTTGACAACCCAGGGGATATGATGTCAAGTCAAAATACCTTTTGGTACTGACTTTGCTAGCAAAAATATCGTGTGTGGGGGGAGTTGCAGCCTTTTTTCACCGAATAATTTGGTTTCACTTAGCTACGTGGACTGGCATCCTTTTCGATTAATGCCAGTTAGACAAACAATCGTTCTCGTTTGGCAGATGAGCTTTTGCGTATCCTAAGCTAAGTATTCCAAGAATACGATCGCAGTGAGCTAAGAAAATCTGGGATGGAGGTGGGGGGAGCTGTTGCTCATCATTGGCTACAAGATGTTTTGCTAATTAAGTCATCGGGTGTTTTACCTTTTGAGAGGTTTGTATTCAAAAATAACTTAGTGCTAACTAGACACTTGAGATGAGCAGAAATGCAAAAAGAGGGGTGGATAACGGTGCAATGTAGTGTTTTATACTGGCCTCCCCTGCGCCATCTTGAACTCAGACTCCATCCCGTTATACTCTTTATCACCAGAATCAATCAGGTAACTGGAATCTCACACACGAGGGAGTTGTTAATACTTAGTTATCGATAAATTATTAGTTGAATCGTTTTATATCCAGATAATACCCAAGGTCTCCAACGAACAATGCTGGTTTGCTAGTAGTACGACACCTTAGTAGCATTGGGCCCCTTCCCCTTCCCGTATCATATTACAAAAGTAATACAAGTTACACACGTTGGGCCGATCTTCGAGGTCTTGGGGGTAAAGTTCTAACCTAAGGACCCGATGATCGTGGTTTCAAACCCAGTTGCTGAAAACTGATTTTTCTTGAATGAAAAAAAAAATCCTTAGCATAAAACCTTCTCCGGAGGGGAAGTAAAGCCATTGGTTCCATGTCAATTGTGGGAAATTCTGTAAAAAAATCTTTTTGGCAGAATTAGTAGGCCCCTTTCGTTTTAGCTCATCGACATTATATCTGCTGATATAATTGGTCGGTTCATAAAATACAAGTTAAAAATACCTAACATAAATTAAGTAAATACATAAATTGTAAACATAATCTTCATGGAAAGTTTAAACTCTTACATCTTGTTATTTACTGTACTCAAATATTATTAGTAAAATCTTGGTAAAGAGTTGTCATTTATTTCACCTGTATGTCGTCCTTAGAACCTAAATGTATGACCACCACTAAACTATGATTTACCTTAAAGGATGGTAAATGTGTGTGTTCAGTCAAAGTAATACTGTTACCTTTAATCGTAAATGGAGTGCACACTAGTTCAATGCGTGTCAAACGACCTAGATTACGTAGACACAAGTGTGGGTGCATTCCATCACTAGGAAACATTGTGAGTTAATGGGTTTGAATTTTATTAATTACAATTTACAAAATGGTCGTGGAGCCAATTCTAGTCTCCCACTTATACAAATACAGAATTCAGTAATGGAGAACCTGCTGTGTATTTTCATCGTTAATAATTATATATTATCAAACAAACTGTATATTAATTAATCAAATGTGAAAAATCGTTATTTTCAAAACATAATATTAACAAATTAGCCTCTCATATTTATCTACCCATCTATGGTTGGCCAACTATCGTATTTTGTCAAAGTCTACTGTACACGGAGAGTGCTGCCTTTAAGGAATCCATGAAGTAACATTTAGCCTTCCAATGCCCAACCATTCATCACCCCTGGATTGCGGTCTTGTTCCACACACCGTTATTTTTTGGAAATAGTGTAATAAGCAGTGGCGGCTCGTGTATAGACACTTCGGAACTGCAGCACACCCTATTTTCACTTGATATTATCGACAACATATGATATGATTAGTCCTTTTTTCTTTAATTCTTTATTTATTTTTGTAGTACAATATATATTCCTTAAGCTTAGTGTCAGTACTTCACTAGCCATCCGCTAGTTTACGAAAAAGATACAAAAAATCTTTGTATGGAACTGTGTGCTTCACAGTGCCAATGACGTTGTGGTTGACTTTTGTGCGCATACACACATATGAGGGGGTGGGGAGGAAGGCAGGACTGTCAGGTGCCGTGCTCTAGCGTGATGATGGAAGGAAGTTTTTTTATTTACTCAGCGCGTGTTGTGCTTAAATACCGTGTACCATATTATTGAATGTGATAAAGTATAGAAGAGTGAAGACTTTGATTACTATTCTGCTTCCAGCTATTCTATTTGATTAATTTTTTTCAGTTATTTTATTTGACAAAAAGACTAGATGCGCTTGCAGTACTTTCAATGGAGGAAAAAATTCCTCAATTGTCATCCATAGATCAAGGAGAAAATTGTTGGACTTTTTGCGCAAATTAAAACAAGAAGAATGGATTTCATTTTTAAATGAATAGATCAAGCTTGAACTGTAACAATTTAAGTTAAAGTAAGTAAAAAAATGTTTGAATTTTTTGTTAAGATTTTATCAAGTTCATGAATATATTTTCTTTTTATACATGTTTTTTTTTCCTTTTACACAATTTTAAAACACCCCCACTAAATTTAGCTACGAGCCGCTACTGGTAATAAGATTAGTGTACAGCACTGGGACCTGTGTGCTTCTGGTTGTATACCCTAAGTGCGCTCCTTGTTCTCTCTATCTCCCTCCTTATTTAGCAACTATTCAGCGGCAGGCTTGCTTGGCTGGGGGATTAGAGGGGACGGGGGGAAGGCACACTTCTGGAAGAGACTGGGTTCTTTTAATTCTGGAGTATTCTAGAAATGTCGGAGTACAGACTATTAAATGTGACCCTTCCTATATATACACGATCGGCAATAGCCACAGGACTCTTAGTCGGAGTTGCGGATATTGAACTGAGTGGGTCGGCGTACACAGTAGTGGGTCGACAAGTCCGTGAGTCCGTTGTAACGTGGAGTATTGTGGTAGTAGTGTGCGGGAATGTGACGTCTTGTGTGGACTACACGGGGGATGAACACATTTATTGTGATTGTGGACTACATTTTTGTGACTGTTTTAAATATGTAAATAGTAACTATTATAACTGTTATAACTACCGAATTAATTTAATTTAATTACATGTGTTCTTGTGCTCTTATTAACTTATAGACTTAATTATCATTACTCTTTTTTTTAATTTAGATTTGTTTGGTTATAATTAATATATCTGTATAGTTAATTCAGTGTATGTATTGTTTTAGTTTTAATAATCTAAACCTTGAATATTCCGCGTGCATTTTCATTCGTACTTAATCGACAGCACACTCCAGTATCCTTAAAAGAACTCGCGACTATGGACTGACTAAGCTTGCTTTCAAACTCAAACGCCTCTAGTATAAGAATAGTGACTTATAAAATGTTTACAATCAAATATTATATTCCTGTTTAAAATCCATCAATTTTTCAAAGTACTATTAGAAATGTATATAAAATTCGATTCACTCACAAGATTTCCATAAACAAAATGTCCGGGATTTGAACTGTTGTATCAAGTAGATTATACAACCAGTAGTGGAAGTAAAAGTATAGGTTTAGTGACATGGCTTTGTGAGCGTAGCAATTTAGTGGATGTGTGAGTTTAAACACAAGTATTGAGCTAACACGGGCGTAACAAACAATATCAATGGGTGTTTACTAATTTTTGTGATTACTTCTATTCCAGCCTCAAGGCAAAGAATACATATCCAACTTTGAAGTGATAATATACGTTGGGGCGATGGCGTTCATCGCGTGTTGGCTTAGTAGCGAGCTATCATATCAGGTACAACTTATTATTATTATTATTATTGTAATCGACATGGCATAAATTGAGGCGCTATTTTGTTTAACATTTGTTGTGTTGTGGATTGTGAATGACAAAACGAGTATTGCAAGTTTCTTTGATTAGTTAGTAATCAATATGACATATGTACTGACAACTTAAATAGTGTCAGCATTCCTCACGCTAAATCAGGCCAAGAGGCAGGATAAAAATTAATGTTGTTGGGCTAACTGGACTGACAACTCACCATTGATTGTAAGGGGTCACTCTGTTCATTTTGTGGGGCTGCGCAGAACAGAACACCTGGTCATCGGCTACTTGTGCTGGAGGGTAACTGTCGTGCCGAAAGGTACCGGGGTTCATACACATGTAGGGCCACCTAGAGTTCAGTCAGGCCATTGATTCAGCATTCCTTGATGTACTTCGTTCTGTCATGAGCTCCTAAGTAGTTCCATTAAGTCCTTTCATATATTTTAATACTTCTTATCAACATCACATTTCGTAATAGAGCATGGTAGTACCATAAAACCATAAAAACCCAAGCCGAACGTCAATTAAGAACCCACAGCCAAATTTCCAGTCACCAGCCTTACCCTTAGCCGTAACCCATCCTGACAATTAAGGCCCAGAGTAAAAGGAGGGGTGACATTATTATTGTTATTGTTACAAGCTATTACAATCAATGACGTATTCAAGTTCATGCTCCCCATGGGCCTGGTGCACACGAAATGCGGAACAACTCATTCGAGGTTGGTAATACCCTTACACGAGCTTCGGAGTAAAAATTAAATTCATAATGGCTTTGTTCAAAATGGAACATGAAGGCTAGGTTAGGTTAGGGGTTAGGAGTTGAATAGGATCTAAGGTTTTTCCGAAATTCACGCGCAGAGGCTGACAGGTAAACTTTATTCCCTCAATTAAAGTGTGCCATAATTGAATGTCTGCTGACAGGTATACTTTATTCCGCAATTCGAGTGGGCTCCCAAAACCTAATACCGGTCTCCTCCTAACTTGGAAATGGGAGAAATATCAACTTCACACAAACTGGAAATGTTACTCAAATAGTAAGTAATGTACGATACGACTTTGTTGATTTTATTTTTACTATATAATTTTTATGGTTATTATTATATCCATTATTATTAAAAAATTATGTATTTCTAATGTTACTAAATGACTCAATTATAAATGTCCTTAAAATTAAAGTCCATAGAATGCATCTATAAATGTTTGTTATGATGAAAATTAGATTTAATGATTCAAGAAGAATGTTTCCATAATGTGACTCTACAGCTAAATCTTGCAATAAGCCCAAAATATTACATTCTTGGATTAAGAACACAAAACAACATGAACACGTCACTTTTTATTGTTAGGTGGTTATTTCTAAAAGGCATAAAAATACATGCATACAATTGAAATTGGCATGATTTACTTCTGGGTCATTGTCCTCGACCGGTGGCAAACTTAAGGGGACTGGTGCTTTGCCAATTCAGGGTGTATCTCGCATATTCATGTGAATGGCATGCTGTTTGCTGTTTTTCTATTGGGGAACATTTTTATGAACCTCAAATTTGCCCATATAAACCCAGACTCACTTGGCCTGAACTTAAATACGTTACTGGCTGCTATTATGTGTAAACAATATGTTTATTATTATTATTATTATTATTATTATTATTATTATTATTATTAACACTATCATCATATAGAATGTTCTTATTTGCTGGATCACTGATTAAATACAATCATGCTACACATTAGTATTATTAGTTAATAAAAGGCACTAAATATAATCTTAATTTCCTCTCCAGCACTCATAATATAATAATATCATGCATAAGTATTAATTGTAACTAGAGCTATTCTAAAATTCCTATTCACAAAATTAAACTCATGTATGGACATCTTTGACTGTTGGTATTTTATCTTCAGATTTTGTACTCGTAGTTCTGTGAACAATAGATCTCGCTCAATCCATGTTTTTATCATTACTATAGTCTTAAGGTTTCTCTTTGTATTTCAACTTTAAATATCTCCTATAGTTAATCCTTGAATTTGAAGTTGATATGTTTCCTTAATGGTCAAGTATAGAACAAACTATATTCAAAAGTCCGCTTGTTCCACGATAGCGAAATTTGGCAGGGGCATTCTTTGAATCTAGGATAAACGCTATATGAAATGTTTTTTAGATTTGCTATAAATGTTGACAAGGTATTTGCTTAAATAGGCTTTCGTTTATAATTAATCTAGAATGACTTAAATTTAAAACTCTAAATCATCTATGTCTAGCTTAATCACCAAGGTTAAATAACAACTTCAATCCCAAGTAGAAGTTGTAGGATATATTTCAACTTAAAACCCAAAGAAAAATCTTAAGACTCTAGTAACGATAACATGTATGGAGCGCGGCTTATAGTTCACAGTACTAGTAAGACTCCTTACAGCGTGTACAAGTTCTAGTTCCTGTAATCAGATATTGAAGCCAAAAAGCGCTAGTAACTTACCATATTAGCACGTGGGCAATTCAAATATTATAGAAAAGTTTGAGCTACTACGTTTTTATTTGATTGTGTTAGGTAAAATGGTAACTAAAGAAAAGAATTAAAGTGATCAAAATAGGTTATTATTAAAATAAACTATGATAATTGAATGTTCAAAATTTTTAAAGCATTTAAGTTTGTTTGGACAGTAAATGTATTTTTGATCAAAGCTAACTTGGTATAGTGTGTGTGTGTGTGTGTGTGTGTGTTGGGAAAGNNAAGGGGGGGGGGGCAGGCGGAGATGAGGAGGTGAGTTAACACAATTATTAAGACATTTTTTCAATAGTGGCAATATTACTATGCTTTATTTACAGTTTTATGCCTAGTTTTAAAAAAATATTCCTTTTCATTTTTAAATGGTCTTATATTGTTTACAGGTCTTGAGATACAGATAAAGTTTTCAAAATGTCACCCTATATGAGTAAAATACGAATTCTCTCAGATGTCGTAAGAAAGTTGATAAGACTAGTTTATTACCCACCCTCCAACTCTACTAGAGTCACGGTGTGGTTCAAATGTGGTCACATAACTTATCTAGCTTAAAGCTTTATATTTACTTTGTTTATCTATTAGAATGATTATAGGAATGTGCAAAATCCAAATCAATAGAAAAATAGGTTGTTAAAATAATAATAATAATAACAATAATAATAATAATAAAGTGTTCCTTTTTGTTACACAACTCCAACTTAACTGACTGTTGCAGCCCAGTATTTGGGTGAAATATCCACTGGGTTGGATGATTCTCTTTTGCAGAATCTAACTCACATTCGTATAGTAATTATATAAGCAATTTTTAGTAAATAAAACAAGTATCGGTGGGTACGCTGGATGAACTTCACACTCATTAGGTTTTTTTGGGGATGGGAAGGTCAGGATTTAAATTTAGCAGGGTGTAGAAAGGATGATATTTCCTAAATGGTTTCCACTTGTCCCTCCTCTAAAATCTATCCATCTAACATCTGTAATTAAATTTGGATGGTTAAGGGGGCAGTGAAAAAATAATTAAAAACCAGGATTCAAATGCTTGTAGGTGATCAAGAAGTCCTGGTATTTCTAGGGACAAAAAATTGGATGAAACCGTTCAAAAGTTTGGAAACCAATGCTCTAATATATTGTATTTATAATATTTCTACAATTTAAATATAATACAATGGGTGTAAAGTCCACCCACTCCTTATCTCAATGTACAGAGCTAATTTATGTAAAGATACTATATTTTTACCCTTATATATAGTACCGCGTCTTACTACCCGTTCGGGTTTATACGCTTTAAGTACTAATTACTCTAATGGATTAGGAATTGGGAAGGTTGAATTAGAGGAAGTTAACCCCCATTTGCGTGGAAGGAGAGTGGAAAACCATTTAGGAAAAACCACCCCCAGTTCACCCGACCGAGATTCGAACCTTGATCTCCCCATCCTCAGCAGTAGAGCTCAACACGACAAGCGCGTGAGCCAACTACGACACCGAGGCGAGTTTTTTACCCTTACCAAGCAACTTTAAGTTCCGTTTGCAAAAACTTGACTAAGTGGACACGAACGTTGATTTTCTTGCGTCATCATAGGCTAAAAGCTGGACGGATAGTGTGCTCGAGATCACACTATTGGTCCACTAAGCATTCGCTAACGTTCTTGCACACAACCCTAAATGTTTTTACACTCATTAGCAAATAATCATTGTAGTTGGCGTGTTTATTACGAGATTCTTTTTTCAAGCTATTAATTATTTTATTTGGTCTCTATATTACTTAGAACAATAAAATTATAACTTGATGGTTAAAACTTCTCTATAATAATTGCATTGCGTGCGTGATAATATGCTAAGATACTAGCGCTTTTTGGCTTCAATGTTTGATTACTGTAACTAAAGAGTAGCCAGGCCCATATATCTTAGGTCTTGGACTGTAGTAACAATAATACCATGGAAGGAATGAGGTCTAATGTTCAAAAAACTACTAGTGTAATGTACTAACACATTTAACTCTAATTCCTGTGGACAGAGCGAACGTGTAGCGGTTTCGGTGTATGAGAGCAATTGGTTAGAGGCCTCACTGAGTTTGAAAACATCTCTCATCATCATAATTAGGCGCTCCCAGAAACCAGTAACCTTGTCCATGGCTAAGTGTGGTTCCGTTAACCTGAAAACCTTCGTTTCTGTAAGTTATATAATCTAGAAATTAATAAACAGGTCACTCAAATCCCAAAATATGCTTAGTAAACTATTTAGGAAAGTATCTTTATTATTTACCATTTACCTAATTTTAGAAAAAGTTTTATTTTTACAAATGCTTAAAAAAAATGGTAAGTTTTTGAATGTAGCTTATTCACCTTAAGTAAATTGATTTGTGTTTTGGACAAATCGAACAATAACCCTCTCCACGCAAGAATAACTAACCTTCACCAAAGCGGTATAAACCAATTTCATCACAAAGATCCCTATGAAAAACTTATTTTCCTACCAGATTCCAACTGGAAGGTAGGATCATACTAGTATGAAAGGTATTTCAGAAGGTTATTAGTAGGCCTAGGATTTATATATTTTAATTACATATTAAAAAAAAAAATTCAAACCTATGCCCATGAAAATATCTTCACATATTGTGAGATTTTTAACGCTCTGACAAACATTTTTAAACAAATATTTTGTTAATTTTAGTACAGAATATATATTCAATTCAACCTTTTTACAACCAACCATATGTATTCTAAGATAAGCTCTATCTATCTAGGCTGTTTTTAATAGGGAAAGTTGAATTTTATTTACTCAAAAGAACAAAATAATTTAAGCTGGCATAGAGTTCCTGCTTATTAGTTTCTTAAGACGATGCTTTGTTTCCACTTCATTTTGAAAGAATTTGCCTCGCTTATTAAGTAAGAGTGAGAAGGTCAAGAGGACTTAGGGTGTGTGTGTGTTTTCTTTCTTCCCAAATATACAATAAGTTGCTTGGACATTATTTTCACAAACTTAATGTGAGGTGCTCATTGAACCATTCACTCAAAGTATATTTTTATTCAGGGACAAGATAGCAGTTGTGAAGCTAAGAATGCGTACAAAAACCTCAAAGTGTGTTAATTTAAATATATAGGTACTGTACGTGTGGGAATATGGTGGTGGTTTAAGAGTTATTTTATTTAGTAATATTTGTGAAAAAAAATTCATGGTGACACGCAACATATAGCAACAGTAAAGCATGTGAAGAAGAAATCATCAAAACAGCAACTTTGGAACATTCAAGAGTTGAAGCTTATAGAATAACCTCGCTCAAAGTTTCTCAAATATATTGGCCCCTCTTTTATAGCAGCATATATTTCAGTTAACAAATTTCAAAATCATCTTTGGGGAATGTACAAAACTAAGTATCCCCGATGAGTTAACTATAAAAAAAAACTACCTTAAGGAAGTATACTTTAGTAAAATATTAAAAACTAGTATAGAAATTGGTGAAAATTCTATATGGATATGTATGGATGTGACAACAGATTCAACAAGCAGTTACATTGCTAATGTTATCGTTGGTACTTTGAAGAATGAGCCATCACCTTCATTTCTGTTCACTACCGGTGTTGAGTGTCTGGAAATATATAATAGCTCAAAAAATGCGAAAACAAATAATGTTGCTACTTTGGCCCGATGTGATACAGAGTGACCGTATTCATAACTATCTCTCCGATGCAAACCAGGGGCGGATCCAGATCATTTCCATAGGGGGGTCATAATTATAAATAACATAGTTACTTACAATGTTACATTTCTGTTTAAAGCCATTTAATAATTTCTCATTCATATTTGATATTATGCATGTTTTGAATCGTGACTATCCTCTCCAATTTTTTTTTAATCAAATAGTTTTTATAAACTATTTGGAGTTGACCTCCTTCAACAATTTCTGAAAAATGGTTCAATCTATAAGCTATGGGTAGTCTTTGCTTACATTTAAAAAAATCAGATTCGTTTGTAAATTATAAGCCACCATTCAAAGTGATCCTCACATAGACATTTTTGAAATTTAGATGCCCCTTGAAGCTATTTAGAGTGATCGTCACCTTATTTTTGTAGAATAGTTAGTGTACTGATCGCCTCATTGAAAGGTGACCAGTTACACTTATTGATTTTAGTGAAAAGTTTATATATATCTAGCCAAGGCTGTATCCGAATAGTCTACTTATGCGACGTCACGTTGGCTCGTGGCGTTGATAGCTGCATTGGCAATCACGTGACCAA
>CABFOW010007086.1:0-26617 GCA_902141385.1 Timema californicum | reverse complement strand
GTGGTTCGGATTCCACGTTAAACTGTAGGTCCTCCATTTCATCTCACAATCACCCTACCGTTACACATTAGCGTAAGTGTGTGTAACCCAAACGGGTCGTAAGACGCGGTGCTAATAATAATAATAATAATAATAATAATAATAATAATATGGGGAGTGTTTCCCGAACTGTGGTACGAGAACCCCAGGGGTACGTTGGTTTGGTCATGGTCTTTAAAGGGGTACGTTGGTTGGGTCATGGCTCCAAAGGGGTACGTGAATGTGTGCGGTTTTAAGAAACACTAGTTTGGTAGATACTAGCAAACACAAGCATTATATGTATGAAGACATGTGTGGCTACTGGAGAGTGGAGCCCAAGCTGTGCGCTTCATAATTCCATCAATATTCTTAAATGGGAGAACCATTTATTACTATTATTTAGTGACTTTATTTTATCCATCCCCATTTTATAAATGAAATCACAATCGGAGGATTTATATCGATGCCACTAGTATTACTCGTTATTAGATATAAAATATACATCACAACTTAAATCTTTAACTAAATAAACTCTTCCATAAAATGATTGATGCGTTCCTTGGTCAGGGGCAATCCACGGTAGCCGGCCAGCTCAAGTTGAAGGTACTGATTGTATTCCCATGTCGAAGTATCATTATTCAACATATACTTGAACTAATATATATATATATATATATGCCAATATATATATATATGCCTATATATATTTTACAAACAGTAATACATTAAAGACTGTAGGTATTTCCTCCTGCAGCTCACACTCGAGGATAATAATCTCATTATCACCTTCACTGAACACTTATCTTCGCTCAAGGTAAAGTATCTAAGTGTAATACACCCACAGATACTCAAAGGCAAAGAACAAAGTGTAAGAACATTGTCTCCCCACCTCCCACCAGCTTTGGATAAGTTTACACTTGGCTCTGCTACAGTGGCGTATTCTCTGGGTATGCTAGTCCTGCGCCGCATACCCATAATAATATCGACTAGATTTTGGTTTAATTCAATTCAAATATATCCCTTGAAATAATCCCTTGCCGTTCTTGGACAACGGTGGTTGGAGGTCCTTTGCCCCCAAATCTCTGTTGCAACTTTTAGAGTACAGCATACCTATTAATTTTTATCAGAATACTCCGCTCCTCTGTTAACATCTTACACTGGCGGTGTAGGGGTAAGGTGCCAGACTTCTGTGCTGGGGGTCCGGGGTTCAATCCTTGGCCCCGGCAGATATTTATCTGATTGCCAAACCCTTCCTTCTCCCGAGTTTCAAACATTAACTATAGTAATGGCACCTACCCTAGGTGATATGAATGTGTATAGATACTGAAAAGCTGGTTCCATTTTTGTGAGAAAACATTCTTCTACGAGTTTCCCTCTTCAGTGACGTCACTTGTACGGGTGGTTAAGATGTCTAAGGTGTCACTCTCGTGATTGACCGAATTTTTAGTGATTGGTAGATTCAGTTTTGAATCTTTGTCAGGTCTACAAAGGTTTGTATCCCCTCTCTAAATGGTATATCGCTCTCTCTCTCTCTACTCAAATGTGGGAATATTTTATCTAAATTTTGCCTTCTTTATCTCTTTCCCATAAGTGTAATTAAATTAATTCAACCCAAAAGTGTGATACGTGCGGACAAAAAGTGTATCCTCTTGATTAGTGGTGATGCAGCGTTGATATTGCACAGCTCACAGGGGCAAGGAGAATGCATTTGGCGTAACTTTCCTCCATTGCTCACCATTTTGAAACATTCTCTTTTGGCGGATGAGTTGAATCAAACAATGAAACCAACAACATCTACAAGCAATTGAAAAGTGGCTACTGTTTCCAAATACCTGGAGCAACAAATATGGTATACATTTATTTGGAACAATAAATCGTGCCAGCATTTCAGAGCTATGCATCTTGATATAGAACATTCTGATTATATCAACTGCACTTGAGTATTTGTAGTTCTGTATAGATGTAGGCCCTCTAACAAATTAAACAAAGTGGTTCATTATAATAACAGCATATTGAGCTATAGCAATAGACATAGCTAAGTTCACCATCTAAAATTGATACCTATCTTCAAGGAAACCAAAAATATGTTTCCTTATTTGTCCTTTGATTAATTTTTTTCTCAAAAAATAGTATTTTAAATCGTTTCCTTAGAAATAAAACAAATCAGTGTACCATTTAATCAACTTATTGATGAACAAAATTCCATCTCCAAAATTATATGTTATAGAAGGGTGAAAAAACTTCTTAATTTAGTAATTAATTGTTTATTAAATTGATTGCATATTATCATTAAAAATAACATTAATCAAATGCATTATAAATATATTTTCCCTTTAAATGGGTATTGTTTATTAAATGTATTATATATTTTCATTTTAAGCATTATATATTAAATGTATTAATTTTTTACTAAAAATGTTAATTTGGACTTGTAAATAATGCATGAAAAACCATGGACAAGACCTTAATAATAATAATCTGTACTCTAAAGAAGGATGACACTTGCTCACTTGTATTTCGAAGCAAGTTACCAAACACACATACTGGCCTCATTAGCATCGCATTCCTCAGTAATTGTTGTCGGGGAGCTATTGACTAGATTTGGCATGGCATGTTCAGTCCTATGTCTTGGTTTGCATTACAAAAGAGAATTATGTATTTTTATTTTATCTCATGAGATGCAAGGAAGGTGTTGCTGCACAGTAGTGTGATGTTTAATGTTGAGCTTGTTTTGTTTTCATTTGAGTCGAGTATTTCAAAAAGCTCCCGAGTTCGAATATATTCATAATTGTAAAATGTTTAGAATATATATATTTGTTTATTTAAAAAGTAAAAATAGTATATTTAAAATGTGACCAATCAAAACAAACATAACCACATCTTTAATATAATAAATTTTAAAAATATATAAAAATGATACATGTCCTTAAAATAAGAATTACCTATTTATAAATAGTAAAAGCTTGTGAAAAAAAAGTTTAAAAAATGTAAATATTGGTTTTTAAATTAGAAATAGTACCTTAAAAAACACGATTTACAAAGAATAGCACTCAAACAAAAAATAGAATAGAAATAATAATAATAATTATTCTTATTAGCACCGCGTCTTACTACCCGTTTGGGTTATACGCACTTACGCTAATGTGTAATGGTAGGGTGATTGTGAGATGAAATGGTGGAGGCCTGGCATTCCTCACATTCACAAGATGTCTTGTCAGAGGTGAAGGAAGGGTTTGGTAATCAGATAAATCTCTGCTGGGGCCGAGGATTGAACCCCGAACCCTCGGCGCAAAAGTCTTTCACACCTTACCCTTGGACCGCCAGGTCACCAGTGAAAAAAATAAAATAAAATGGTTTCAAAGCTCTTGTTTTTAACTATAGTAAAATTACTCCAATTTTTTTTAAGTTAACAAAAACAATGTTTTAATGAACTAATATTTCCCCAAAACAAGCATCCGTAACTTTAATTTCCCTTTAAGATTAACAAGCATTATAAATTTAGAATGTGTTTAATGTTTCGTTTATTAGTCCGTAATAAGCATGCGTGATCACTTCTTGTGTTCCAATTCCATTCCTCTATGCACAGTTGCGCGCGGCTTGCATGGGTTTTCACTAGAAAATAATTATCTTACGACAAAATTTATATAAATCCAATTTTTAATGCTTATAAAAGTTATGTTCATACTTTAAGATGAAAAATAAGGTGGTAAGTTTATCTCACATACCAGTAATTATTGCAAAGCTGATCGACACTGATTTTAGACGGGTTGACCAACATAATTCTATAACTAATTAGTAAGTACTATAATGCTAGTTTTGTAGTTGAACGTATTAATACAAGTTTTAAAATATTCTCAAGTTGGAAAACAATCAAGGTAAAATTAGTCAAAATAAAGATTTTAATTATTTCGTGATCTATCTATTTATTTTAATTTTAACTCCCTTGTCATGCACGGATGGCAATACTACTTCAATCGAGTATAATTCAAATTAAGGAAAATATTGAATTGTTTTACCGGTAGAAAGTAGTTTTAGATCTCTATTAATGTGAAATTAGATATTATTGTTAACAATTAGTTAATTTACCGAAATATTTAGAAGTGAAACTGCCGATATCATCCAAATTAAATATCATATACTTGACATTGCGTCTTAAAAATTGATTTGTGTCTACATCAAAAGAAAGCTTGAAAGTGACGAGCCTACAAAACTTTCCATTTTGATCCAGAGTTTTAATGACGAGCTCGGCTCGAAGATCAAAATACCGAGTACTTGCAGAGCCCTATTATTTCCTCATGAATATAGATTCAGGAAAAATGTGTAGTGATACAGTACAGTAGGCTATCTGTAAAACTAAGAATTAAATATTGTTTACTTTGTGGTTTACTGTTCTCTAACTTAATTTAAGATGGTGTTACCTTTCCTTATTGAGTTGTTGATGTTTTAGGCTCTGCACTCTACTGTTACAACTGTGGCTCCATTATGAGTATGAAGGGTGGCTGCGACAATGCAGCAAATAAGAAACTCGTCACGTTGGAGAAATGCCAGCCAAATGTCAAGAGATGCTTCAATCTCAAAACAAGTGAGTGCTTTTCATTTAAGATCTACATGCAAGCCGGGAGTTCTCACTTGTTCAAACTGTTACATCCTCAACTAAAGCTGGACTTAAATAAGCTCGGTAAGAAGAAGTAAGGAGGATATATTGTGAATATAGACCTGCTGCTTGATCCAAGGATGTCAAGCCAGGGAGGACTATAAGGGAATATAGATAGGCCTATTGCTGGAACCAAGGTTGTCAAGTCAGGGAGGACTATAAGGGAATATAGACCTGCTGCTGGATCCAAGGTTATCAAGCCAGGGAGGACTATAAGGGAATATAGATAGGCCTATTGCTGGATCCAAGGTTGTCAAGCCAGGGAGGACTATACGGGAATATAGACCTGCTGCTGGATCCAAGGTTGTCAAGTCAGGGAGAACTATAAGGGAATATAAATAGACCTATTGCTGGATCCAAGGTTCTCTAGCCAGGGAGGACTATAAGGGAATATAAACCTGCTGCTGGATCCAAGGTTGTCAAGCCAGAGAGGACTATAAGGGAATATAGATAGGCCTATTGCTGGATCCAAGGTTGTCAAGTCAGGGAGGACTATAAGGGAATATAGATAGACCTATTGCTGGATCCAAGGTTATCAAGCCAGGGAGGACTATAAGGGAATATAGACCTGTTGCTGGATCCAAGGTTGTAAGCCAGGGAGGACTATAAGGGAATATAGACCTGCTGCTGGATCCAAGGGTTGTCAAGTTAGGGAGGACTCTAAGGGAATATAGACCTGCTGCTGGATCCAAGGTTATCAAGCCAGGGAGGACTATAAGGGAATATAGACCTGCTGCTGGATCCAAGGTTGTCAAGCCAGAGAGGACTATAAGGGAATATAGATATAAGGTTGTCAAGCCAGGGAGGACTATACGGGAATATAGACCTGCTGCTGGATCCAAGGTTGTCAAGTCAGGGAGAACTATAAAGGAATATAGACCTGCTGCTGGATCCAAGGTTATCAAGCCAGGGAGGACTATAAGGTAATTTAGATAGACCTATTGCTGGATACAAGGTTGTCAAGTCAGGGAGGACTATAAGGGAATATAGACCTGCTGCTGGATCCAAGGTTGTCAAACCAGGGAGGACTATAAGGGAATATAGATAGACCTGTTGTTGGATCCAAGGTTGTCAGGCCAGGGAGGACTATAAAGGAATATAGACGTGCTGCTGGATCCAAGGTTGTCAAGCCAGGGAGGACTATAAGGGAATATAGACCTGCTGCTGGATCCAAGGTTGTCAAGCCAGGGAGGACTATAAAGAAATATAGACCTGCTGCTGGATCCAAGGTTGTCAAGTCAGGGAGGACTATAAGCGAATATAGACCTGCTGCTGGATCCAAGGTTGTCAAGTCAGGGAGGACTATAAGGGAATATAGACCTGCTGCTGGATCCAAGGTTGTCAAGTCAGAGAGGACTATAAGGGAATATAGATAGGCCTATTGCTGGATCCAAGGTTGTCAAGCCAGGGAGGACTATAAGGGAATATAGATAGGCCTATTGCTGAATCCAAGGTTATCAAGCCAGGGAGGACTATAAGGTAATATAGATAGGCCTATTGTTGGATCCAAGGTTGTCAAGTCAGGGAGGACTATAAGGGAATATAGACCTTCTGCTGGATCCAAGGTTGTCAAGTCAGGGAGGACTATAAGGGAATATAGATAGGCCTATTGCTGGATCCAAGGTTATCAAGCCAGGGAGGACTATAAGGTAATATAGATAGGCCTATTGCTGGATCCAAGGTTGTCAAGCCAGAGAGGACTATAAGGGAATATAGACCTGCTGTTGGATCCAAGGTTGTCAAGCCAGGGAGGACTATAAAGGAATATAGACCTGCTGCTGGATCCAAGGTTGTCAAACCAGGGAGGACTATAAAGGAATATAGACCTGTTGCTGGATCCAAGGTTGTCATAATAGTCATAACTATTGATCATCCTTGCTAGATATTCTTTCTGATTGGTTTCAACGTCTAGAGGCAATACATGTATGAATGTATGTCTTGCAAAGCTTCTCAAACAACCTGCATCAGTGTCAAGGTGTCAATCTCGTCTGGTCTGCGTTGCTGGTGATGAGGTTGGGGTTAAGATCCTGGTCTTGTGTACTGATAGTCATTTACTATGTAGTTTTATACTCTCCACTACATTAAAAATGCGGGCACATTTCCTTTTTTTATTCTTTCTTAACACCTTAGAGAAAGTAGTGCGATTGTAAAAAAAAAGCTCATGACTTAGATAAATCTTGACGTTTCATGACCCCCTGAAATCGAAACGGGTTGTCGTATGTATGTCTGTCTGTGTCTCAGACTAAAGCCGAAACCATTTTACTGATCTGGCTTTTTGGAATGATTTAGCCCCAAAAGGGAAATTTTCTGAATGGCAAAAAGTTAAAAAAAAATCTATTTTCTCAAAACCCACTACCCATTTGATTAAATTTTGTCTCTGGTCGTGGTTTATCATTATAAACAAAATGGCATTCCTTATTTTTTCCCTAAATGACTTTGAGGGTATTTTACATTAATCAATTTTCCAATTTTTACATAACTATGTGAGATACGATATAACTTCTTACTGTAAAGATGCTGTACTATTAAAAACAAAAATATTTTTGTTCTCAGGTCTTAGAAAATGAAATTTCTTTTTGTTCTTTTTGGCGAACAAAGATTTTTGAGTTTCTCTTTGGTGGAATGTTCCTGCAACGATTTATATTATGTTGCTTCACATATTTTACGAGTTTTTGGTAAATTTCTTTATTTTAAGATAAAAGAGAGAGAAAGTCTGTGCAGTGCACAATACCATTTATTTAGACCCTACTTACCCCTATTTGATTAGGGCGATATAGGTTGTAAGAGACGATACACACTATAACAAGATCAAAATATAAAAGATTACTTGGCTCAGCATGATATGTAGGCATAGATTATTATGAAGCTTGTGTTTGTTTTATTTCTACATCCAAATGTGTTAAACCAAACTTCTAGTCAATTATAATTGAAGTGGGCATTGACTTGCTTTTTAACAAAGGGATTCCGAGACAAAAACTAAAAACATTAAATTTTTTAAATTATTTTTATATTCAAAAACACTTGTTTACAACTTTGTTTGACTTTATATATACACACTCCATTATTTCATAAGATACGCCCTTGAGTCAAGATAAGCTCAGGAGGAGTGTGTACTAGTTTGATACAAAAAATACCATGACTTCACAGAAAATTTGACACTTTCTCAAGTAGTTACTGAAATATATTAAGGTTTTAAATTTGGAAATTATTATTATTATTATTATTATTATTATTATTATTATTATTAGCACCGCGTCTTACTACCCGTTCGGGTTATACGCACTTACGCTAATGTGTAATGGTAGGGTGATTGTGAGATGAAATGGAGGACCTACAGTTTAACGTGGAATCCGAACCACGGTGGAGGCCTGGCATTCCCCACATTCACAAGATGTCTTGTCAGAGGTGAAGGAAGGGTTTGGTAATCAGATAAATCTGTGCCGGGACCGAGGATTGAACCCCGGCCGCCAGCACAGAAGTCTGACACCTTTCCCCTATACCGCCAGGTCACCCTAAATTTGGAAAATTTGCATTTTTGAGCTTTGCCATTTGTTGAGGTTAAAGGTTAAGTATGATGTTTTTAGAAAATGTTATCATTTAAACATGTTATTTGGAACAAAAGGCACATTTCCATGATAAAAGTGAATTTTTATCAATTTGAATTGTATAAGATAAAGAGGTTTGGAAGCTCATTAGGGGTTTTTCAGAAATTTAATGTTGGTTCAGGAATAACTGTAAGCTAGCATACCCAGTTTAAAATTGAAGGGAATCTGAAAGTAGCCGATAATGTTGATAACAAAGAGGTAAGGCCAATCTAATCCAGAGTATATAAATAGATTTTTATCTTGTACGATTCATGTGTTTGTTGTTAAAATAGTTAGTAAAGTGTTTACAAAATCTCATAAATCATGATAGTTGAAATTAAGATATCAAATGTAGTCCACCTACAAGGAAATTTATATCAACCTGATGGGATTATCACTGGCAATAAAAGTTTCAAGGTTTTCACATTATGTTTTGCACACTTGGAATTAAAATTAATCTAATTAGTAGATAAAATTATTATTACTTGTCTTTCACTTATATAAAGTAACTAATAGGAAAAATAGCTAATGCAATATTTGATTTACTTATTGTTTGAAATAATTAACAGATTCGAGTACCCATCAAGACACCCCTATCTAATAAAATTGATCCTCCTCTGTCCACAATTTTAAGTTAGTGAGTGTTTTAGCCTAATTGAAAAATATAACTAGTTTTGATCATGTTCCGTTCCTACAAAAATAGCATACAATGTTTAGTCACACTGAAAGATGTATTTTATCAGATAAGCTTCATTGTCACATTAAATTTTATTAAAAAATAAATTTGGAAGGTATTTTAAAAATAGGCAAAGTGCATTAATATAATATATCTTTAAAATGTTATTGAAATATATTATGGATTTATAATATGCTAGTAAGAAAACTAACTATTTTCTAATAAAAAACTATTATTTGTATTACCGGTAACTAGAATTGAATTATGTTTGATCTTCGTAGTATTTTATTAAAATCATGTTCTGAACACTTTTATTTAGACACTTTCTTCACTTTATTTGAAATAGTACATTATTTAGAGAAGTATTGCAAATGTCACGCTGTCACTTAGATAACATCTTTGAGAATACATCCAATGCATTGATTAAGGCGGCTACACGGGTGAGCACAGAGACTTGTTGCAGACATTTAGAAATCCCATATTAGTTAGAAGTTGTCCAATTTAAAAAAATCTTGTTTTCACCAAAATATAGGCGAAAGTTATCAACAAGTTTATGAACAATTAAAAAGTTTAAATTTTATGTTCTAAGATCTTTTTAAAAAAAATTCAACTATACTTTACACAAAAAGCTGTACTTCTGTGACTTAAGTAACCGGTCATAAGCCTATCAAACAAAGCCATATTTATAAACATTTTAAGATGATGTGTGATTCTTTAATATATGTTATCTTTCTACTGGGAAGTACCCACCATGACCCTCAATACCCCTAAACCTTTTTTCCCCTCTCTCTGACACTCTAATCTGTTACGAACATGAAGGAAATACAAGATAAGAGCAATGATTTATTTTGCACCCCAAAACCAGAACCTAATCATGTAACAACATCCTTAAGGCTGCAATTTGTTGCACTAGACTAAATGTTTTGAAATTCTAAATAAGTATTCTGACAAGAACTTTGTCTAGTACCTACTGGTAATAATTTACTTAACTTGGTATAGGTACCAATGAAGAGGGATGATGCAGCGGTGGTTGCAAATTATCATATTAAAATGTATTCGAAACCTTTTATTTGGAAAGGTTCTATATAATGAGGCCTCACTTCACCTTATAGTTGTGGTTTACTCGTTAAAGACTAACAAATTTATATTGATTTTGAGCTTTTGGTGTTTAATTCTAAGCAAAATGTCATTATGTGAAGAAGAAAAATACACAAGAACTTTAAAACAACCCTTATTTGAATTCTCTATGTCCCTCAACCCTAGCCGTTTTGTGTGGTGGAAAAGTTAGATAAATCATTCTAAAATAAATATTTAATTACCTGTTTGTCATACACACGTCAAGGTTTCCGTGGCGATGTAAACTAAGAATGATTGTACTGATGAGCCCCTGCTCACACAGTAGGAAAACTGTAAATTCGCTAGGAAGACTAGAATTTCCTTGGAAGTTAATATCTTTTGCCGACATCCTGGCTCCATGAACTCTAAAATGAGAGTTTGTTTGCCAAAATCGGTTTAGCGGTTTTCTTGTAATTTCAGTCACCAGAAATGTGTTTATCAAATCTCACACACACAACATAAAACATACACACACTATACCTTTAGGAAATAATTATAATAATTTTTGCTTCTGTGACACTATTAATATGAGGTGCACACAATTTTTTTAAATGAGAATTAATTTGGTTTAGCACTTGTTCTGGTCAACGGAAGCACAAATGTCAACTCAATGATAGCTCTTATAGTAACCAATTAGTCCACACGTCCCTCATATACTCTGCCTTAAAACTATGAGTGAACAATGACCCTGACGGTCCCTGGATATATCACCGGTAAAGAGTTGAGCCAAAGGTCCCAGGTTCTAGATCCTCTGCCCAGGAGCTGTTTTTAAACTAATTTAGTTTAATTTAATATTAAATGATGATACACATGAAATATGTATATTTTATCAAGTTGTGTTTGTTGAAGGTACCGACAAGACTGTGTCTCGGGGCTGCCTGACAGAAGCTGTCGACTACTACTGTACAGGCCTGGGCTATTGCGAGACCTGTCAGGGAGACTTCTGCAATGGCAACACCAACTTCCACGGTGGTCTTGCAAAACTATTCAAGTTTGCTAAAGAAGCGTAGAAGAGTTCTCACAACTAGGTGAAGATCGTGTCATAAGATAGATAACCTTCTGAAACATTATTACATCCTAGCTTAAGTGTTAAAGTTCCTTTTTTAAACAAATACTTCCACAAGGCAACACCAATATTATACTTATTTTATATCATCTCAGTGCTTTGGTAATAATACACTCAAAAAGTTTGGTAGTTTGAAAGATCTGTGTCAGGTCATGACATTTAATTATGACTATAAAAATGAGGGACAGGTCTATAATGTATTAGTTTGGTTTTACGAATGAAATGTTTATAATTTTTCTGTCTTGAAATAGTTTTGAAACAAACTTAGTACTGACAGATATATTGAAAATTAATTATTACTATAAACTTTATTTCATAACTCAGCTAGCTGCATTATATTCCTGAAGTTTTTTTCAAATGGACTTGATACCTCGTTCACAATATTTTTACTTTATTTATTTATTAATTGAAACCTATTTCACAGATTTTATGTGAGTCAAACTATTTGGGAAGTCAGTGGATCATACATTTTAAAGAGTAAACCTTCCTAATTGTAAGACTTTTATCATCAATGTTATCTGTAATAGAGACATTTGTGTTTTTGTTTAATATATTTAAGTGTAAAATAGGTTTTTCCGAAATTTAAGTTTTAACTGAACGTTTTTCTAAGTACCCATATTTGTTAACAGTGTTAAAAGGATTAAATGGTAAAGTAACTACATTAGCAGATTTCCCCCATGATGATAAAATCTCTGACATTATTCTAAACAGTAACAGATGTTTTATAAATGACTGAGTTTGTGCTTTCTTATCTACACGTTTCACAATGTTATCAGGGATTAGAGAGACAGCTTATTGTCACTTATATAGCAACTGTGCTTGGAAGTGTCAACATGATAAATATGATTCACTATGTATCAATATTTGTCAAATATTTAACAAAATAATATTCAAATGATTAAAACCTTTACTTTTCATTAAATAAGGTAGGTAGGTTTTCATTTGAATACATATTTTAAAAACTTACAAATACAAGTGCATGTATGAGTTTTAAATTTAATGTCAGATAAAATTTGTTCATACACTGACTTTATTATAATGTATACCTATATTTTATATCACTGTAATCTGATAACATATACATAACATTTTAACATGTTTATTTAAATAAGTAACACTTTTGAAAGATTATTTAATATTTTGTTATTATTATAATCATTATTTATAATAATTTTGTTTTAAAATATTAAATCTTGAAATTTTATGACAAAATATTTCCTATAAAATCTTACTTTGCATTTGTGCTCATGTTACAACTGAGGTTATGTTGATGTATTAAACTGACAGTATTGTTAAATAATTTTCAAAAATTTAAATACGAAATTTTGTAAGACTGAATATTTTAAGGTACCTTTATTGTAAAATAAAATTATGTTCATAAAAATTGGTTTGTTATTTATTAATTTGTATTCCTAAAGTTCCACAAAAAAACCCACCCTAACATCAAATCATGTCTGAAAATGAAAAATAAAATAACTGAAGGTTCACTTAAAGTAGTAGGTTCTCAAAGTATGCCATGAAATTCCCTAGATGTGCTGTGAAATTCTCAACACTATGTTATTGAGTATAAAAATTATTTAAAGTATTTTCATTCAATATTAATTTTTTTAAAGAAATAAGATAAAAATGTTGTAAAGCTTTAATATATTTATTTTACAGAGAATTTATTGGCTTATAATCAAAGAATTGACTAACCAATGAGAGTTATGCCATTTCTTAAACAAACAATAGTTATATTCGTGGTTTAATAGAGCACAAAAACAGGTATTTTTCTTTCGACTGAGAGAAGCTTCTTTGAGAATGTGTATGTCCGAGTCCCAATCAGTATTGCCAACTTACATGTTTGGTGCACTGCGAGGACCCGCCGCAAAGAAACCACCATGGACCTAAGAGTATGGGAACTCTATAACCACATCAAGACTAGAAAAGCCCCAAATTTAAACCTAGCATAGTTTCTATTATACTACTCTGTCCAGCTTCTGTATCTATATTTCAACCTCTAATGATTGCTGTCAATTTATAGTAGCTCAACCAAGAACAGAACAGTGATAAGGAGTGAACCATGAAGTACCACTAAGAACAATAGTCCTAAGCAACCAAACAAGAGAAGGAGTGAACCATGAAGTACCACTAAGAACAATAGTCCTAAGCAACCAAACAAGAGAGCCACTTGGACTACTCTTAATCCGATGACAAGAATATGAATGTTACAAATGTATTTTGTGGATATTCTCTTTTTCCCAGAGAAGCATTTTTAAGAAAAATATGTCTAAATTATACAATCACACACACAACCACATTAAAAAGTCAAAGAAACATTATAATTTGTTTATTTTAGATATAAATTAAAAAGGTTTATTATTCACGCATAAAACAGGATATTGTTCCAGTGTGATGGTCTGAACTTCCTGGAACATATATTAATCCATAAATAATAAATTGATGTCCAGTCGATATTTAATAAAATAATATAGGTTCTAACTATTTTAACGAGTTGATTATAATACCCAGAATTCATTTACTTAGCATGATAAAGGTTAGGTAAGTAAAGATGAGCTAGCTTATAAGTAACAAATAAATGAATTATCATAGCATTTTATTTTCCTTCGTGTTGCGACTACTACTTAGCACATATTTTAACTTAACTTTGTCTCCAATAAATTCCGTCTCGTTATTAGTAACAGTTGACTAGTTTACAAGAATTTGTATACACCCCGAAAAGAGCTCATTATTATCCAGTGATCTGGGACCATTTAGATCATGCGCTAAACATACCAGATGCCTCATCATAATAATAATAAATTATTACATTTGGAGTGCACATAAACAAACAGCATCTTCTAATGAAACTATTAAAAAAAATAGTAAAATCCCCATTGCTAAAGAAAAATAATCATCATACACCTGTTGTAAAGAGCTAAGTGAAAACTAACATTAATAAACAATACAAACATATTAAAATAGGTCTATAATAATAGTGTTAAAACTAATCTCATTATGAGATAATATTCAAGTGAGCCACTTTATAAAAATGAACTCAATGGAATTTAAAATATCCAGGCGAATAGGGGCATACTTGCGACACTCCACCAAAATATGGTACACACTAAGGGGAGCATCGCAAAATTCACACACTGGAGGTGGATCCCCTCTCAATAAAAATGCATTGGTCAATGAAGTATTCCCGACGCGGAGTCTCGTCACGATGACCTCCTCTCTGCGATACTTTCGTATAGAAGAGGGCCACCGCGACACACCGTCCATGATGGACCGCAGCTTGTTCTGAGCAGGGGTCGAGACCCACTGCTTGTTCCAGGTGTGTAAGACCCCACGCCGAACATAACCCTTTAGATCTAAAACATGATATCCCAACTTGCTTCAGGAGGGAGATGGACCGCCTCCTTGCCTACCTGGTCCGCCAGTTAATTACCTGTTAAACCAGCGTGACCAGGAATTCAGATGAAGGCGAGCTGAGTGTTTAATAAACCACTTTTAATAATTGGCTCGTGACCCATCTGCACGAGGGGGTTCAAGGAGTACAAAGTGACAATGCCAACAAAGTACACATGAAATCCATGCAGATGAGGACAGAACGGTAACAATTACGTTATACGAAACACAACGATTTAAACATGGCATATAGTTCCACCTTTAAAAGAAGCTGGATTTACAAAGTAAAACAAATTGGATAATTACATTACAAAGAGACATAACACGGGCGCTCCAGACTTCGAACCGTTCGACCACATAATACTGAAACCTTGGTTGCGGGTGAAGATAGAGATGAGATTGAGGCAGGCGTATCTTCCAGGGAGAAACTCGACCTGAAGATGTGGGGAAAGCATTTGGCAGGACTATCCCTCAAGTGTCGAAGACAGATAACATTTAAACACGTAAGATGCCAAAATATAGGACCTCCGGTATGAAAGAGCAGGCTCACCGGCAGCAGCACAGATGCTGAAAACTTGACCGGTACAAAAAGCACCAGTAGCTAGTCGGATGCTAGCATGATGGACACTATCCAACATTTTTAGCCACGATGGTTCAGCAGAACCTTACACAAAGCTTCCATAGTCCATCTTCGACCTACCAAGTTCCTGTAGAGGCGCTTCAGTGATTCCCTATCAGAACCCCAAGGCCAACCGCCAACTACTTTAAGTAGATTGAGAGCTTTGACACAACTCGCTTTAAGGTGTGTGGAATCAATGTTAATTTAAAATCAAATAATAGTCCAAATAACTTTACGGATGCTGAGACTGGTAAAATAACGTGATACATTAAAATATTCGGTGATGTGTGTTTGCCGCGTAATCTATGGAAGGTCCCCGTCGTCTTGGTTACGGAGAAGCGATAGGATTATGCGATGTCCAATTGTCCACGTTCATGGATTGCTGATGCTGACAGTGATTCGTATCTGCAATTTATCCCTGTGGGGACTTGGCGAACTGCAATAAATTGTGAACTCATACCCGAAAAGGCAGGAACGCACAGGTAAACACACGTCTGCAATGATATTTATAGCAAAAGCGAACAATGAGCAGCTTCAATATTTTTCCCTGGGGCATGCATACACCATTTCTTCCAATAAAATCAAAACAGAGAAGGTTTTATTCATATTAACACGGAAGAAATTAACCTACATATTAATATTAAGGCTTGAAGGCACATTGAAACACATAGTTCATTGGCGCCTTAAAAGGATTTATGGTCAAATCTCCGTAGAGAAAACAATAAAAGTGATGTACCTGCTTTAAAAAATTGGGCGAATAAACTACACTAAAATCATAAAACAAAGAGTTTATAATTATAAATAGTCAAAATGCATTTGCTGAAAACGGAAAATGTGTGAAAAATAAATAGATAATACAAACGTTTATAAATATGCTATAAAAGCTAAAACTAACCTCAATATGAGATAATAACAAAGTGAACTACTTGTAAGAATGAGACTCAAATGAAATTTAAAATTTTCGCCTATCGTATAAAACGGGGTAAACTTATGACTCCCCCCACACCGTTGCGTAACAAGTCACCAAGGTCACCATTAAAATCAAGAGAGAGGCGAATAGGGCATACTTGTGACATTCCACCAATATGTGGTCCACACTAAGGGGATCATCGCAAAATTCACACACTGGAGGTGGATCATCTCTCAATAAAATCCGTGGGTAAGAAATGCCTTGTCTTGCCTTGTCACGATGATCACCTATCCTATTGACTTTTGATAGTAATAGGGTCATCATTGAACACCGCCCCTTATGGTGCGCAGCTTGTTCTAACCAGGGGTTGAACCCATTGCTCGTGCCAAGTGCGTAAGGCACCATGCCGCCAAACATTACCCTTTAGATAGTTCTAAAAACATAACAACCAAACTCACCTCAGGAGGGAGATAAACTGCCTTTTTGGCTGCCTGGTCCACCAGTTCATTAACCGAGAGATCAGCTAAACTAGGAACCCAGCAAAAGGCGAGTTGGGTGTTTAACAAACCAAGTTAATTTTTTAAATAATATATCGTCTGAATGAGGAGATTTCAGGAGTTCAATGTGTACCATGCCAACAGAGCACTCATGTAATCCATGGAGACGAGAACAGAAATGTGAAAATTATGATATACAAAACACAACCAATTAAAAATAGCAAACAATTCAGCCATAAAAAAATGCTGTCTTAATTTGCTAAACCAATTTAAAATTTGAATTTCCCACAGCAAATGGAAGCTCAAGATTTCAATCCATTCGTGTAGGTGCGCTTATCCTCGAAAGCAAGTGAGAATAATCTCATTAAAGGTTATCTAATATATAAAGTGCTGTATTTTTGCTTTAGCGAACTTGGTAAGATCTAAATGACATTTTGGTAGCCGTATCTTCCAGGGAGAATATATTAAGGGCTTTTTTACACCTCGCTTTAAAGTCTTTGATATGTGGGATTCACGTTAATTTAAAATCAAATAAAAGTCTCAGGAAATTTACATTGACTAAGACAGGTAACGGGCTCTACGTGGTTCATTATATATTCCGCGTAATCTATGAAAGTGGACGACCGTCGTCTTGGTCGCTAAGAAGGTAAAGTCATTACGCGATGCCCACGACCACATATTATTGAGAGCGAGTTGTATCTGCCGTTCAGACCTGTGGAGATTCGATGAATTGATATAAATTGCGTAGTTATTCCTAAAAAGGCATGAATGGACAGACATTGTCTAGTTACCATTAACCCTAGAATGGTAAGGTGGGTTACTGCACACCCCATCTTGTATTATTTATGTTGCCAGGCTTGATTGGGGGAGGGGAGGGTTATCTTTTGTTTCCAACCCATGTAAATTCAGTCTGTAGTTTGACCTTCACAGTGGATGACGTGCTGAGCCCTGAAATCATTGCTATAAGGTAGGTGGAACTAGTTTTGTAAACAAACTACCCCCATTGGGTGTATTGTACCCCACCTCACCCTTTAAGAAACACATTTCTCTTCGTATTTATTTTTCTTTTACTTACTATATGTGATATAAAAACACTATCTAGGCTTTCTTACTTTATCCATATAACTATTATACTTTAGCTAGATAATATACTTTCAGAAGAAATGGCGCTTGGACTGAATGTCAATTAAATCAGAGTTGTTGGAAAGAAATGAAGAATATGAGTTCTTTCCCCTACATCAGCTCACTGATGAAGAACCCAAAACTGTTATGGAACAACAAATCGATGAAGATGACGAACAGCCTGGAACAAAATGTATTAATAGCTAGGCCGGGACCCAAACAAGGGGCCGAAAATGTTAAGGAACCAATAGAAGCATGAAGTATCTTGTTCAGTGGAAATACTTTGAATAAAATATCTACTCAGACAAATAAATAAATTGAAAGGAACTCTGCAAAATATTCTTACGACAACTATACTGATAGGCCAACTAATGTTGTAGAAATCAAAGCTTTGTTTTATTTGGCTGGCCTTTTACGAAGTGGCAGCCTAAATGTAGAAGAGTTATGGTCACACATTTATGGTAATGGTTTATTCAGGGCGACCATGTCAATGAAACGTTTTCTCTTCTTGGTAGATTGCTTAAGATTTAATAATAAGACAACTAGACCAAGAAGGGTAGTACTTGATAAATTTACCCATATCAGAAATATTTGGGATATTTTCATTACCAATTGTAGGAAGTATTATTCACCTAGTGCACACGTAACGATAGACGAACAATTTATTTCAACCAAAGTCCGTTGCCCTTTTCTCATGTACAGTACATGTCCAATAAACCGGGCAAATACGGTATCAAGGTAATCATGATGAATGATGCTAAAACATACTATATGTGTGATGCAATACCTTGCACAGGACAAATCAATTATCACCGATGTAACGAGTTGGTACCAGAGTATTACCTGCGTAAGCTAAGTGAAACCATATCAGGCTCCAAACGAAATATAACTTGTGATAACTGGTTTACCACCATTTCACTTGTTGGCCGCATGCTGCAGGACCATAATATTACAATGGTAGGCACACTAAACAAAAAAAACAATAGAAATTCCTCCTATGTTCTTTCAGGAGAGGGCCATCAATGCTTCTGTTTTTGGGTTTGACAAGACTAAAACCCTAGTTTCATACTCTTCCAAAAAGAAAAAGAATGTATTGTATCACCCATGCACCAAGATGGCGGAATTGATAATGAAACAGGAAAGCCAGATATAGTGATAGCGTACAACAAAAATAAAGGAGGAACTGACTGTTTTGACAAACTATGTGCTAAATTTACGACATCCAGACAAAATAAGAGATGGCCTATACAGATGTTATTTGCCATGCTTGATCATTATGGTGTAAATTGCTATATATTGTTTGTACTGGCTAATCCAGACTGGAAAGATAATCCAAAACCTAACCGACGTCCCTTTTTGAAAGAGCTAAGTGCAAGCCTGACAAGAGATCATCTAGTAATGAGGAGTCAATCTGGAAACAATCCTAGAGCCATCAAGATCCCCATCAGGGAGATACTAAATCTACCAGAGGCTGAAATCAGGCCACAAGTAGATCATGAACAACCAATGACAATGAAAAGGTGTCATATTTGTCCACGGAGCAAAGACCGGAAAACAAAACTTACCTGTAAATATTGCAGGAAGCCTATGTGCTCGGAACATCGGGCAATGTTGTGCCAGAATTGTGCTGAGTGAGCTATTCTGTATAAAAGATATTCTAAAAAAACGTTATATTTAGTATAATTCCTAACTTTCTTATTGTAATTTAAATTAAAATTATTCCTTACTTTACACAGCAACTATGTTTAATATATTTTACCATTATGAAGAAATCATATAAAACTATAATAGGCCTACTTAGTGCATATTAAACGAAAAAAAGTTTGTATTATTTTAATGTCCATTTTATAACTGGGGTATGACATACCCTGCCTTACCATTTAAGGCCAAAATATTCACCTTACCATTGTTGGGTTAATTGCAATATTGAACAATACACAATTTAAAATACTTGCTCAGAGGACCCCTTTATTTTGAATAAAATAATCAAATTCAAACTTACACGGAAGTGTCTATATGAAATAAAATTAGCTATTAAAATGGTGAGGTTCCCTCAAAACCCCCAATTACAAAGCTATTTTCAATATTCTTTACCACCAGGAGGTGTGGTACGCCTTCTCCAATATGAAGAAAACAGCCAGAAGATATTTTTATGGAGGAAGGCGTCATGAGCTACTGTCTCAAGACAGACAAGATGGTCCGTAGTGGATTGGTTACGGTGAAAACCACATTGTATATAGGAAATGATATTGTGGAATTCTAAATCCCGTATAGATAGTATATTTATTATTTTTATTATATTTTGCATACACAGCTATGGGTTTATAGTTAGCTGCTTCAAATTTATCTTTGCCACTTTTAGGTATAAGAATAATTAATGCCCGCCTCCACAGAAATGGGAACTGACAAGTTTCTCAAACAGTATTGTCGACAGTAACAGCTATCCTTCAGGGAGCAGTTGGACCAACATTTCATAATGGGTGTCGGCAGAGATGATAGTTTTGCTGTCAGCCTGGGACAGGGCATAAGTCAATTCCTATAAAGGGAAAGTGGAGCTATAGTCCTCCCCCAACTCAGACCAAACCGCAAACCATGCCCTGCTTACCCACTTCGATCTCGTCAGAGTAGCTCACAGTGCTAGAAATTGCGGCAAAAATCGAGCCCAACACACTGATGACTTCCAAAGGGGAGGAAACAGGCAAACTATTAGACACACGAGCAGGTAGATTGTTTATATATTTATGACTTCCACGAACTACAAATGCTATCCCAAACCTTATTTGTGGAAGTGGAAATTGTAAGGGTAGGAAAAAATTTCTCCAAGCCTCTCTTCTTCCCTTACGAATGACACAGCGAGATATAGCACGTAGAATCCGGAATGACTTCAGATTTTTCTCCTAAGTATGACATCAATAGAAGAGACGTAGTGTCCTTAGAAGGTCAAAGATTGAAAAACGACACTCTTTATTCCACCAGGGAACAGGATGGTGGCGTGGATTCGGCGCGGATTTGGGAGTGGAAGACCTCACCACCACGATGACCGTCGAAGCTAAGTGTCTTGTCCTAACATCCACGTCAGTAGAACTGGGTATTTCAACTATGGCAAGCTCACAAAACTTATCCTTGTCAGCACGTTTGACCACCCATTGGTGCGCCCGTACTACACTGGAAGGGTCCTGAAAAGGTTAAATAAGAATGAGAAGATAATCACTGCCACAGAGGTCTGAGTGAACCTCCTTAGGAGGTGAGTAGCAATGTTGGGGCTAAAATAATTCAAATCGATGGCAGAGGATGCACAATTAAATTTGGAGAAGTGTGTCTAATTTTCGGTGTTCAATTACACCAGGTTTCCCAAGATAGGAATACCATTGTCCCCCGTGCATCTGTAAAATTTGACCCCCACACCAGATTGTGAGTGTTTAAGTCCCGCCAGATTATATAGGGGCCGGAAGTTATTTCAAGAGGGCCTCTAGACTTCTCTTGGTAACATTATTCCCTGGTGGGAGGTAGATGCAGCATACTGTCATCTCCATAGAAAGGGAGATGCAGATAGCGATTACTTGAAGATCAGATATAATATTAATGTATTTATGCAGAAGTTTGAGAAATATAATTGGCATTGTTGAATAAATGACTAATTTTGCAAGAGACTCGCCAAAACTTTTAGAATTGTTAAAGGAGAAAATAAAAGAAAATTGTTCAGATGTAACTGGAGATGTTCTCTTGCCCCTCTGCAAAACTCGTTCATGTGTTGAAATTCACCTTACTCTTGTCTTAACAGCTTCAACGCCCAGAGTTAGATATCGGTCAAGCAGAGGAGATGGCAAACGTTCAAGCAGTAGCAATCCAAAATTGCAGAACTGAGGAGAGATTCAATGGTATTTTTCAAAAGTCTGCCAAATTTTCATTGGATAATAATATAGAAATAAAAATACCAAGGATAAATGGAAAACAATTTCAAAGATGTAACATGTCTGACCTAAACTCAGAAGTGTACAGGATCGGATAATATTACCCATGCCACCCCAGCCTTGTTCAAAAATTAAAGGATAGATTTGAAAGTGAGAACACGCTAATCACAAATATTAGAAGTCTTATATCAGCATTTGCAAATGGATTCAACCATGAAAGAGTCATGGTAACTGCCAAATTCTATGTTTCAGACTTGCCTGGAAGTCTCACTGAGTTTTAAGGTGAGCTCAAGACATGGCATTTGTTGTGGTGCAACAATGAACGTAAACCAGTCAACTATTGAGATTCTAATAGCTTCCACAACAAGTCTGTACCCTGATGTGAAGACTCCTCTGATGTTGTGCCTCACAGTGCCTTTTGAAACATGTACATGTTGATCCACTATGGGGCAAGAGAGACTTAATGGTTTAGCTGCACTTATCATTCATGGATATATTACTATGTAACACATTCAAGTTGTGGATAAGCTCGCGAGGATGCACTCAAGGAATATGAAAATGCTTTTTGTCTAGCTTTAAAGTCATTTCACACTTTTTGACTCGTATTCATTTGCCTCACGAGAAGTTTTGATCGTAGAACACAATTAAATATTTAACA
The DNA here is from genome assembly GCA_902141385.1 of Timema californicum. Lineage (NCBI taxonomy): Eukaryota > Metazoa > Arthropoda > Insecta > Phasmatodea > Timematidae > Timema > Timema californicum. The sequence continues at coordinate 4,396 of CABFOW010007086.1, read as the reverse complement.
TGAAAGACTACTAAGATTTATGTTTATAAAGTTAAAACCATTCTAAGATATTCCGTCATGCTTTTCATATGTTTTTGATCGTATATATTTTTATGTAAGTAAAACCTTATGAAGATTACTCAAAAAGTTATTTTTATTTTGCATCTTATTGCCAGGTTGTGGGAGAATAGGGGTGGGTGTTGGGCACTGGGCAAGGCAGTTGGAAAGAAGGATGCGTGTTAAGGAAAAATATGCCTATCTACGCATGCAAATGTTTCTCCATTCAATATCTCTTTTCCCCCCCATTCCCTTTTACAATTTCTAAATTCGTGCTTGACTATAGCCACAACTCCACTTGCCCAAAGAATCGCTTGTCAGTAGGATATACATTTTACCCAATAAGTATCGGGCTATCAGCAGTGTAGAAGTGGTTCTCCTGCAAACATTAAATTAAAGGATGGAGGTAAGAAATAAGTAATTTAATTCCCTCTACACTAGCATAGAAACCCCTACAATTTCATTGTAGTAGAGACATTTTCATTGATCTTAAACCTTCATAAAATTATTCCTTAAAAACATAAAGTGGTTTAGAACCTTTTTATGTCTACGTGCCTGGCCCAGTCTCTCCTGGCCTTCCTATCTTAGAAGAGGTTTTAAATTTTCCAACAAAGACTGTGGGACCGTGTTCTTTCACGAATTTTGAAACCCACCATTGGAGATGTTTTTATTTGTTTTAATACCAGCGGTCCCTCGCTAGGCTTCCTTCAAACCACCAGTGGGACTCACCTTTGCAGCCTAAACTGTTTCACACCCCAACTCAAACTCTGGAGTCTCAGAGGAGAGAATAGGCGGCTCCACAGTAGCTGCAGGGAATTTACTTCTGCAGGATGGAACCAAGAGGATTCTCCGAGGAGGACCCGGGGGTGTTTCCAGAGGACGGCTTAGGGGGTGTTCCTTGAAGAGGGCTCTGGGGTGTTCTCCAAGGAGAACTAAAGGGTATTCCTCAAGGATAACCCAGGGGTGTCCTTCGAGGAGGATTCAGGGGAGGACACCAAAGTGTATTCCTCGGGGTAGGGTGGTGGAGAGGACCTTTAGTAAAGTGTCCACTCCGTACAAATTTAGGTTTAGACGCTACCGGATTTGGCACGGTGTGACTTTTAATGTCTCGAGTATAGACTAGTGGCATGGGTCACGTTGACGTCTTAGATAGATTAACTGCTTAGTAGCAGTTGGGATATCTTATTTTATGACTAATATAATTTGGTTATATGAGGTCTGAAATACTATAGTCTGACTAGATACGTATTCATTGAATGGCTTGGCATAAGAGATCTTTCTTTTCAGATTAAATCTATTGTCTCTTGTCAGTAAAAAAGGTTTCCCACACATAATATTATGTTGATAGGAGCAAGAGTAAAACTTAACAATAAATTATTGACAAAACAATTCACGTCTTTTAAGCTTGTAGATTGCTTAGCCAAATTTTAATTGAGTTGTTGATAGCTCAGGAGAAGAAAAGAGCAAAGTGAGGGGTACACTAAGTCAGGAAGGATTGGATGCAAAAAATGGACAGAAATTCTGGAACGGGACATGGAAGGAAGTAAGAAAGAGTTATATATAGTCAGGTAGGAGACAGAAGGGGAGGGAAAGTACAAGGAGCTAGAATGATGGATGAAGAAGAAAGAACGTTGAAGACAGGAGAGGAAGAAATGAAACTTTGGTTGAGATATTTTGAGAAGGTGTTCAACCTGGAAGAGGAAAGGAGAAGGTACAGGAAGACTGTAAAGGAGAGTTATAAGACCTATTTTCAAGAAAGGAGACAGGAAGAGGCGTACAAATTATAGGGGGATAATGTTAATGTGCTAATGCACAAAAATATACGTGAATACAAGTGAATAAGAAATAAAATGAGCGAAAGGTGGAGAGAGGAACAACATGAATTTAGGAAACAAAGGTCTGCAATAAACTTGACCTTTGCCATACGACAGATAGTTGGACTTCCTTCCCGTCTCTGACTGAGTCCCAGATCAGAGCCTCCCGCTCTTTTATATTGTTTTTAGCAGCGGTAAAGAAGTGGAAGGTACTGAGGGGACAGCCGAAAACGAGAAGGGAGGCCCAAAGCAAGCCTCGTTTCTTGGTTAAACTCAGATACAATGAATTTACAATTAAATACACAAAAGTAAATGCACCCTGAAGCTCATCTGCTTCCTTCGGTCAATACGTGATGGTCGACGCTCTTGAACAGGAAACAGCTATGACACCTGTGTATTAGGTGACGTCTCGTCCCCTCACTGGGTAGAATTATCTCTAGCCACGGCTGCTAGAGCATCCTCAAGGAGTCCTGGTGGTGGCAACTGGGTGGTCTCTGTAGACTACTTGAACAATGTGTGCTGGTGTAGGTTGAAAACCCGCTGGGTGTATGGCGATTGAGGCAGCCTCCCCTCCTGCCGGGATGGCTTCATTCCATGACTTTGTAACTGTAATGTAGAGCATATCTAGCCTATGGAGAAGGCGTTGTTTGGACCTTGGAGGGAGATTGGGATAATCTTTCATCATCCCGACTAGAAATCTGGCTTCGTGAGTGTCCCTGCTTTGGGGTAGTTCCAGTGTCTTGGCTTTCATTCCCAGTGCCAGGCGTAGAGCAGCTTCGTCTGTGGCAACAAGTCCCAAAGTAGCTATCAGGCCCAGGGACTCCCGAACCTCTGTCGAGGCTGTCGGTTGGGTAAACATAAGAGGAATGGGTCCGATAGAAGGACCTGCCGTAGCCTCTGACATCAGCGCACCCACTTGTGTTGTGCCAAACTGGGCGACAATATCTCGGAACCTTTCTTCAATTGTCGCGAAGGAGTCTCGGATGTTTTTCAGCTGCAAAGCCATTGCGTCCAGGATTGTCATGGTCTGCCATGGAGAGACCTCTTCCTGCTTTATCCTGCGACGATATGCTGATCGAGGATCTTGGCTAGCCTGGAGGGTAATGTAGCCAAAGTCCAGCTGGACCAGAATATTTGGTGTAAATGGTACGCTATCCGATCCCACGTCATCCACCACGTATATCTTAAATGGTGTCTCGTTGAGGAAGCTTCATGAGATGGAGCTTCCAACGACGAATTGTTATAGAGGATATGATCCACTTCTGAAGATGTGTGACTTGACGTGTTAGGTTTGGCGATATTCTCAATATTCAAGATGATCGCCATTGTCTCCGGAATATGTGGAATTTGGGAATGACTTGATAATGGTATTTATGGATATGAAGAATGCATATGATAACGTGAATATAAATAAAGTTTGGAAAGCAATGGGGAAGGCCGAATTGGAAAGAAGAGTTGCAATAAGAGTGAAAAGCGTGTATGAGGATAACGGTAGTTGTGTTAAGACAAAGAGTGAAAGGACGGAGGGGTTTTGAATAAAACGTTGAGTGAAGCAGAGGGCACCTATTTGTAATAGTAATGAAAATGGTCATGAATAAAGTGGCCGGAAAAATCGGGGAGGAAAGAATGAAAACCATTATGGTTGGACTTTATGGTATGGGGGGAGAAGAAAGAAGAAGTACAGGAACAGCTAAAGGAATGGAATGAAGAAGTGAAAGAGTGTGGAATGAAATATATCATGGCAAAGTGTTAAGTGATGGTAATGACAAGGAAGGGGATAAAGCCTAGCAGAACTATTAAGTTGTATGGATGGAGTAGAGCTGAGAAAAGTGTGAAAAGTAAAATATCTCGGAAGCGTGTTCGGGGTGAAAGGTGGAAGTAGAGAGCGTTTATTGAGATGAGGGCAGCAGGGAGAGTTTGTTCTATAGGTAGCTGTCATGACTAGAAACAAGATTAGGAATGGAGTTATCCGGGAAAGAACGGGAGAGCTTTAGAAATGAAGTATGTAGATAAAATACTGCAAGGGAGGCTAAGAAAGAGATGAGAGAAGCAGATAACAGAAGAAAGTGTACACATGAGAGGAGGAGGAGAATAGAAGCAATTAAAGACGAAAGAAAGGTGTTAGCATAGAAGTAGATGGAAGCATTTTACTAACTGAACCGGCGACAGGCTGGAAACAGGTTGATGATGATGATTATCACAACAAAGAATAGTTTTTATTCGCATTATATTTCTGGAATAGTTTACAAAGCTAGCCAATAACACATAGTCAATATATTAAAAATAATTACATTTTTAAACAAAGTAATTTATATGTTTACCAACTAAAACTAGGCTTAAAAGAGTTAAACATAGGCCTAATAGCCAATCGTACTATAGCGGAGTTTTCTTTTATTAATATTGATATGGAATTAGGATGATGTTATAATAAAATTATTAATGATCAGGATATTTTACAATCCAATAGGCCTGCTGGATTATTTATTTTAATCCAAGTCTAATTAGAGGCTGTTTTTTGGGATCACACACACACACACACACACACA
>CABFOW010007085.1:0-12780 GCA_902141385.1 Timema californicum | reverse complement strand
TGTATCCAACCCTCCTCCGTGCCTGTGAGTATCATTGAGCCCTGACCAAGCTCCAGAGTCAGGCACACTAGCCCTGTATCCAACCCTCCTCCGTGCCTGTGAGTATCATTGAGCCCTGACCAAGCTCCAGAGTCAGGCACACTAACCCTGTATCCAACCCTCCTCTGTGAGTATCATTGAGCCCTGACCAAGCTCCAGAGTCAGGCACACTAACCGTGCCGCTAATCCCGGCTGTAGCTGACAATCTTGACGGACAGGATCAATTACCTGTTTTTGTGTCCCCCTGACTGACAGCCACTTCTGCACACACGTGTTCTACCTCGCCCGGACTGTAATTACTGACTGCTAATGAAGTGGTGCTAAATGTACCCACAAATAGTCCCGGATCCAGCAGGTAAAAAACGCAGGGTAATAGGATAGTTTTCACAGCAAACCCCATTGGAGGGTATTTTCCTCCTTGTCATTAATAACGATATCTTCCCCTCCATTCATGCTTAACTTTCATCCGGATAAAACAAGATACAGTTCAGAACTTCATCCGACAGCTAGAAAAGTAGTTAGATCTTCTTTCACGTATGAATAGATCAAGTGATTTGATTTGCAGCTGTAGTGTGTTTCACTGTCTTCTGCTGAAGAAGGGGACTGATGTAACCCGAGAATTACATATTGATGTGTTTTGTTGTGTTTTAATTGTGAACTTTGAGGCCTACATTTTGCTTCTGAGTGGGTAGGCCTTGCCATTCCATCCTCCTTCCAATGTTTAATTCAATACAGCCATTTGGTACAATTCTTCCTTACAGTAGTGTAGTTATAACATATGCTTATAATCTGAACAGGTAGTATGACGCGGTGTTAAAGATAATAGCTCAACCTAAAACAGCTTCACACCCAGGACTAGCACAAGGAATTGTTTATCTAGAGAAGGGACCAAGTGGGACATAGCCAGTGTTTGCTTAGGGCCTAGATCCCTCCCTGGCCATCTGCAAAATTCTAGGGACGTAGCCAGTGTTTCCTTAGGTCCTAGATCTGTCCCTGGCCATCTGCAATATTCTAGGGACATAGCCAGTGTTTCCTTAGGGCATAGATCTGTCCCTAGCCATCTGCAATATTCTAGGGACGTAGCCAGTGTTTCCTTAGGGCCTAGACCCCTCCCTGGCCATCTGCAATATTCTAGGGACATATCCAGTGTTTCCTTAGGTCCTAGATCCCTCCCTGGCCATCTACAATATTCTAGGGACATAGCCAGTGTTTCCTTAGGGCCTAGATCCCTCCCTAGCCATCTGCAATATTCTAGGGACATAGCCAGTGTTTCCTTAGGGCATAGATCTGTCCCTAGCCATCTGCAATATTCTAGGAGGGATATATCCAGTGTTTCCTTAGGTCCTAGATCTGTCCCTGGCCATCTGCAATATTCTAGGGACATAGCCAGTGTTTCCTTAGGTCCTAGATCTGTCCCAGGCCATCTGCAATATTCTAGGGATATATCCAGTGTTTCCTTAGGTCCTAGATCTGTCCCTGGCCATCTGCAATATTCTAGGGACATAGCCAGTGTTTCCTTAGGTCCTAGATCTGTCCCAGGCCATCTGCAATATTCTAGGGATATATCCAGTGTTTCCTTAGGTCCTAGATCTGTCCCTGGCCATCTGCAATATTCTAGGGACATAGCCAGTGTTTCCTTAGGTCCTAGATCTGTCCCAGGCCATCTGCAATATTCTAGGGATATATCCAGTGTTTCCTTAGGTCCTAGATCTGTCCCTGGCCATCTGCAATATTCTAGGGACATAGCCAGTGTTTCCTTAGGTCCTAGATCTGTCCCAGGCCATCTGCAATATTCTAGGGATATATCCAGTGTTTCCTTAGGTCCTAGATCTGTCCCTGGCCATCTGCAATATTCTAGGGACATAGCCAGTGTTTCCTTAGGTCCTAGATCTGTCCCAGGCCATCTGCAATATTCTAGGGATATATCCAGTGTTTCCTTAGGTCCTAGATCTGTCCCTGGCCATCTGCAATATTCTAGGGACATAGCCAGTGTTTCCTTAGGTCCTAGATCTGTCCCAGGCCATCTGCAATATTCTAGGGATATATCCAGTGTTTCCTTAGGTCCTAGATCTGTCCCTGGCCATCTGCAATATTCTAGGGACATAGCCAGTGTTTCCTTAGGTCCTAGATCTGTCCCAGGCCATCTGCAATATTCTAGGGATATATCCAGTGTTTCCTTAGGTCCTAGATCTGTCCCAGGCCATCTGCAATATTCTAGGGATATAGCCAGTGTTTCCTTAGGTCCTAGATCTGTCCCTGGCAATCTGCAATATTCTAGGGATATAGCCAGTGTTTCCTTAGGTCCTAGATCTGTCCCTGGCCAGTCAGCCACTGGGAAAGAAGCCGGTATAAATTGTACTTCAATTACCAAAAGAGTTTAAGTGGCGGAGGGAGAATAGTTTTCTAAAAAACAATAGGAAAAAATGGGTCAACTTTGGGTTTTTAATTACTAAAGTCAATGAAAATATGAAAAATAAATTTCTCTTTCTCTTTTGTCTTTCTTAATGAACCTGTAAAGAAAGAATGGCGGAAGGCGGCGCTGACTGAGGACAAGAGCGCTGTCATCTAAGGGAGGGGGAGGGGAGAGTCCCCAATTTACTGCGGGCACTTAGACCCCTTTCCCCTTGCCCCGCGCCACAGGAACAATGCCACTGGCGGAAACTGCCGGATAACTACACTTCTTTCAATACAACTAAGTGATCTAGGCAATGTACACTACGTTACAATCAAACTAGATCCCTCCTCCTCGTCTTGGGAAGTTGTTATTGCCTACCTCGCAGGGGAAGGTTTTATTTCGTCTGTATTAGTGCTATTGGCTATCATCGAGACTCTTACCTCTAGGAGGAACAGGTGTAGGTAAGGAGAGATGTAAGACTACAGACTCTCACCTCTAGGAGGAACAGGTGTAGGAAGGAGAGATGTAAGACTACAGACTCTCACTTCTCGGAGGAACAGGCTTAGGAAGGCGAAATTTTGGTGGAAAAATAAATGTTCATCGTGAGCGGTCAAGATTGAACCTTGACTCCCAGAGTATAAAGGCAGGTGCTCATGTGTTTTCACAAGGTGTAGGTGATGGTGACAGGGTGGCTCAACCAGGGACACGTGCTTTCCCGCAGGGCGTCAGAGACTGTGTTATCACTAGTCACGGCCACCAGAGGAAAGTAATATCATGACAAGACTTAAGTAACAGTTTCAAGCTGTTACACCCTCTCTGAATCCTCTTACTACCCGACCAGTGAAAATAATAAAAGGGAGAGAGTGAAGCTAGGGAAAAAGTTACAGGGAAATTATTAGAAATATTTAAAATCAACAATATGAGGTGTTTATTCAAATTAACAACAAGAGCGCAGATAACAGTATATGGTCTCATTATATCTTATTGAGTAATGTTGAAAATTATACTTAACGACAACAACTTTATATCCTTAAAGTTGCTCAGGTATATTTACAATAGAGAAACTTGAAATCCAATCATAATCCTGACGGTTCTGTCTATATGAGACAACAACATTACGTATGGAATTAAATACGGTAAAAGATTATAAGGGCCAAATGGGCACCTTGAAATGGTTACTATTCACAGAAAACGAAGATATAATTTACGTTACTTAAACTTTGAAAACAATATGTAATGGACTTTACATAACGCGAGAGTTTACATAGCCCGATAGTTTGGCTACAGACATTAGTCAAACTCCCGCGGGACTATCTGACCTTGACTCAGAATACGGAACCTAAGCAATAATTCCATCGATATACAGTACTTCGAAAGTCCTAATAGGACATACATTAGTAAAAGATATTTAAATGAGAAATAGTTCATTAAAGTCATCGATAACACAAAACCAAACATAGTAGATACATTACTTTACGATAATTCAGAATGCAAACCAAATAAGAAACGTTATTTCGAAGATTAGGAAACATTAATACAATTATCCACAATTTCAAACATATTAATATTAACTAGTACAAATTTTGAATCAATTAATAAGATTGGATACCTACGAGAATGAAAGTTGTAAAAAAGACTCTAGCGCCCAGGTGGCGACATACCAAATGTAGAGTATTAAATTAAATAGAACAATCAAAAAAATAAGATAGCTAATTTTATAAACAGAAGATTAAAGTTTTATATACAAAAATTATTAGAGTTGAAAATAAATAAGAGTCCAAAACACGAATCGTCCATTGTTACGATTTTTATACAAATTACAAGTTTATCCTGCCATTGTCCAGGTCGATGACAATGGTCCGTCGTCCATCGTAGATGATAAGATAGTCCATTTTGACATACTTGCGCAGCCATTATATAGTAGTTTCGTTGCAAGAGAGGGGAGGTGGGAGACAGAAACACACGAAAGGTGACGTCAACGATGTCTTCAAAAAGTCACGTAGACCTTTGTTTATTTTGCTCCATTGGAATATCAGCCAGTTACTCCAATCTTCCGATGTTTTATAGGTGGTTCTTCTTCCAACCACCAGAGGTCAGGTACGTAGTTATTCCTTGTTGTCTTCAAAGTTACACAGCTCATATTTCACCAGTTGAAAACGGAGAGCCGGGACGTCTTGTTGACACATCGAATCTCACTTGCCCCACTCGTCGTATTAGTTCGTCTGGTGTAGACCAATCTTGCAGGTTACTAGTGTAAGCAGAATCATTTGGTAAGTACACGAACAAACTATTAACATAGAATAGGATTTGGTAGTGAGATTTATTGTCCAGCATTGTTTTGTTCATGTCTTATTAACCTACATGAACTACAACAGAGAATATTACTATTGTAGGGATCCTAATTGAGTTGTATTTATTGGAGCGGATAGTATGATTTACTGCGATACGTGCGTTTACATCATCATGGGGCGGGGTCCTATTGTAACATTTTACAACGGAATGTTACAAAGTAACCGGTAAGGCCGTCACTGTTCAAGGGGATAAAAGTAAATAATTGCTCTTCATTTTGGAACAACTCGCTAAATAATTTGTTGTCATTTGAACTAACAAGTAAATATTCTGTTACTCTCACCAAGTCAACAGAAACATTTGTTGCCAATAAAATCTCAATAAGTCAAGTCAACTAACTAACAACTAGTTTACCTTAGCACTGTTTTAGTCAATAATTTAAAAGATGACAAAAACAATCTTACCAACTACACTGTTTGTTAGTTAAATCTATCCTGTAAACACTTGCTCATTCGACATTATCAATGACAACAATAGTTAGGGAATAATATTGTCTTACTTCTTAGACTATTTTGTTCGATTTATTTCTCACGTGTATAGTTTAACTATATATGAGTCGGCTTCCCCTGATAATGCACACTGTTATGCATCGACAGAACTAGATGGAAAAATAAGAAGCTCGGAAATAGGTTCATGCTTGTTACAACTTCCCTTTAATGTGAAAGAATTATCACTGTTCTCAGATACATCTGGCGGTCAAAATCGCAACAAGTATATATATATATATATATATGTCTTTATGCTATATATACTTTGTGCAGAACACACATATAGACATAATTGAGCATACATTTATAGGGCGTGGCCACCCATACATGGAGGTGGTCAGGTGTACTCAGTTCATAGTGCAATAGAAAACACCAAAAAGTATGTTCCAGTATATTCTCCTCTTGATTGTCTGCCAATTTTTAGAACAGTGAGATCAACGAGGAACAGAAACAAAAAGATGATGAACCTTATCAAATCAAGGAATTGAAATTCACGTATTTATTTGATCTAAGGAACCTGGCATCAAAGAATGTTGATAGTTCTGGTAATAAAGTTTGTTGGTTAAAGGTAAAAGGCTTTCGTTTCTCAAAATGCTGTCCAAATATAATAAAATACAGGTATGATTACTTTGGCCAATATCAGGAAATTGATGTAAGGAAATTTGGCAGAAATCAACTAGATACTGAATACACTTTGCAAAATCTTTATAAAAAAAACAACTTTATATAAGCAAGAAGAAGAAACAAGACATATTCTCTGTGCCGAAAGAAAGTTATTCCAGAAATATTATACCATGCTTGGTATGGTTCCATCCCAGATTGCAAAATGAATGAGAGGGTCCCATAACCAGGGATTATAGATTCTAGAAATGAAGAAGATGCTTGGATAAGTCTAGCCTTTAAACTTGCACTTTGTAACCTCGTTTTATTATTTATAGATTTTCAATGTAATATTTTTAATATATTCAAGTTTTAACTGTAAGTCAAATTAATTTTCTTTCTTATTTTGACATTCATGATTATAAAATAATGACTGTCCCTCAACCAACCTTCTATAACACATATTTTTAATCAAGAAAATCTCACCAAGTCATAATCAGATCACTAAGTCAACCTTTAATAGTATATTTTCTTATCAGTGAAAATTCACTAGGTCAAGTGAAAGTAATTAACTAGTTAAATTTAATCAACACAATAGATTATGACCAAAAAAAATTGGCACTTAATGTTTTAAAGTATGTTCCTAATATTATGAAAATAAAATTGTTTGAGTTGATTTTTAGATTTTCGAAAAATAAAAGTAAAAGTATCATTCACTCATAAACTAAAAATTGCATTTCTCACAAATTAAGAATTTTGATTTAACGAGTTTCTCCAGAAAGCCCACGATGTGGTGATTCGTTGAGATTTCTATTTTCCGAACATCTAAATGGCGAGGAATAGAATATGTGTTTACATAGAAATCCCAACTCTAGAAGTGACTTCAAGAATTTTGCAACATTACACTTTTCCTACAGTAAAACTATTTAAAAAATATACTTTGTTGTAATGGCTTCTAGATATTTCTATATAATTGTGTTATGTTCCCGTGATCGAGTACAATAAGAAACAAACGCGTTACTCAACTGCAACCAGAGCGTTCCTCTTCAAAACTTGATCAACAGTAACGCTTTCAAATAGAAATGGGATTTTTACACAATGGGGTGAGACTTAACTCAAAACCAAGGTTACAATAAAAACTTTTAAATCAGTCCGAGAAGTGTAAAATTTTTTTAAAAAATATACTTCTTCCGTTGTTAGTTCAGGGGGTGGAGGGCAGCTACCCCCTAAAAATATCTCTTTCCTACCAAATGCCCCCCCCCTCCTCCCCGCAGTAAAAAATTAAGTCCTACCTACGTGCTTGGCTCACACCGTAGAGGCGACACCTTTATTTTTATTCGTTTATCTAACCTCTAGAATCGTTGGTTCCCGGAATTGTTGAGTGGCGTACCACCCAAACAATTTCCGTATTTTGGAGCGCCACCAAGATAGTACTGAATATTTTATATTTAGGTACATTTAATGGTGCCCAGGAATATAATGACATAACACTATTTATTGATTATCAGTTTTTATTTATCATTATTTAAAATTTCTACTTAATCAATACGGATAATAGGGCACACGTATCAAAGAAATATTTTTTTAAAAAAACACTTATATCTACCCATCCAACAACTGTTTGAATCTTTGTTACTTTTGGTTTGACTTGGTCATAATATATTTATGGTATTTGATGATACATTATCTTTTTACAACTTGAATGTTCTTGTTTTGTTTGGCTTCTCACGGCGTACTATCTGGAATAATTGTACGTACCTCTGGTAGTACGCGTACCTCGGTTTGGGAACCTCTACTCTAGATAATGGAGTCGAATACTTAGCGCGTCCTCTTACATACCTAATTGTTTAATTCCCGTTGGGGGACTAATATTTATAATATTTTGATTAATTTACAGCCTCGAGGAAGAACTTGCATGAATAACTTTCCAATTTATTTTTTAAAATATAGAGAATCCTTATATTATACAATTAGTCACCATTTTCTTAAACAACATATCAATAAGCGATTGGTATAAAATAATTATGTTTTCATTAAACGCAAACTTAAAACTGTTTCAACTTAATGGAAAAATAAAGCAGCTTTCTAAGTAGTGTATATTAGAAAATAGCAATCCTGTGACGCTCACACAGAGGTCAGGAAGCGGGCCCCAAAAATAATAACCATGAGGTCACAAGAGGAACATATTTTATTTTTGCGAACCTTGGTGAGTTAGACAACCTCCATATTATTAGGTTGTAGTGTGTTGCATATCCTTTGTTTGGAACATCGTTACAATCCCACACGGCGTTGCCCGTGATTCTTCAATAATTTGTTAAAAATAGGCTAACTAAGAAGCTAATTAAAAATTAAAAAATCCAGATTTGGGGTGCATTCGTACCCCCTTCCATCCACCTTTGTTAAAAATTTCAGATCTCTGCGTGCCGTAGATTTGTCTGGGCATCGCACACAAACAAACAAACAAACTAACACACAGACAAACACTTCTTTTTATTATTATATATAGGAACAGAGCTTAGTGTAGGGCCTAATTATATTAGGATCAAAGAATCATTTCCCCCTCTAAACAATTTTTCCAAATTTTGACACACTTGGTATGATTAAAATTTGCCCCCAGAGGATAAAAGTCAAACTAATGTATTTGTTTTAAAAGGAATGTGTATTTACAGAGATGGATTGAAATAATATCAAATCTGTTAAAATTAATGTACATTAAATATGATCTATGTGAGCAGTACATGCTTTACAAGTTTTTTCGAAATGTTATAAGTTTTTTGTTTGTTTTCGCCACCATTCTTTTATTATGTTCCAAAATACTTGATACTAGTGTCTACACATTAGTTTTAATATTTACTTGTCAGAATAAGGCTCATTAATCACATTTATTGGTGACCTGGCGGTCTAGGGGTAAGGTGTCAGACTTCTTTGCTGGCGGCCGGGGTTCGATCCTCGGTCCCGGCACAGATTTATCTGATTACCAAACCCTTCCTTCACCTCTGACAAGACATCTTGTGAATGTGGGGAATGCCAGGCCTCCACCGTGGTTCGGATTCCACGTTAAACTGTAGGTCCTCCATTTCATCTCACAATCACCCTACCATTACACATTAGCGTAAGTGCGTATAACCCGAACGGGTAGTAAGACGCGGTGCTAATAATAATAATAATAATTATTATTATTACATTTATTCAGTGCCGCTAGTATGATTGTGATACTTTTATAGCTTCAAACGCTCACAAGATAATTCATTATTTTACCCTGAATATTGTTGCCTCTAAAAATGTAGTCCTAAAGGAGATCAAAAAAACAAAACCGGCGGATAAACGTGTCATTCAATTTTGGTCGATATCTACAAATTATTTGGGAAGTTATGAGTGAAACAAACACGTCAGTTCTTCTCCCTATTAAAAACAATAAATAAATAAAAAGTAATTTGAAACAAAATGACACATTTCTATTTATGATTGTATTTCACTAAGATATCACCAGAGATTACTGATATCATTTTGAAGTAACAAAAAATAACTAATGTTACTTTTACCAGCTACCAGAACTTGACCAGACTCAACATATCAACCAGTAACAGATGACCCTAAACACGAGACAAGTCGGGATGAGCAGAGAGTAGAGCAGTGGTTCGAGGAGCCAAAATCTCTGTGTTTGATTACTGTGGATTGTAATTTTTCATATGTTTTTTGAAACCACATCTTACTACCCGTTTGGCTTATAATTATAATAATTATTATTATTATTATTAGCACCGCGTCTTACTACCCGTTCGGGCTATACTCACTCACGCTAATGTGTAATGGTAGGGTGATTGTGAGATGAAATGGAGGACCTACAGTTTAACGTGGAATCCGAACCACGGTGGAGGCCTGGCATTCCCCACATTCACAAGATGTCTTGTCAGAGGTGAAGGAAGGGTTTGGTAATCAGATAAATCTGTGCCGGGACCGAGGATTGAACCCCGGACCCCCAGCATAGAAGTCTGACACCTTACCCCAAGACCGCCAGGTCACCTTGGTTTATAATCATTTGAACAAATCTCGCAAATGTGTTAGGAAGGAGGAAGGCTGAATTTAGAGGAAGTGTTGCTGCATTTTTTGTAGGGGGAAGGAGGGGTGTAAAACAAGTCAGAAAAAACACAACCGCAATACATCCAACCAGGATTCTAACCCCAACCTCCCCTTCATCGGCAGTTTAGTCTTGCGAGAGCGACAACCAGACCATTCGGTTACCTAACCAGGTTTCGTTCCTTTGGATTAATTCAACGCATGTGATGTCGAAAGGAAAGTTGAGCACTATATTGTGTATTTGTACAAAATGGTTTCATTTATTTGTTGTATGTATTATATTATACTTTTATTATATCACATCTTATTGGCAGTAATTGCCCATTTGACTAGTACCCGTTATTCAACATTTAACTACCCACTTCGGTGGCCACGTCGTCTAACGCGCTAATCTCAGGTTGGGTTTTACAAAATGGTTTTCCACTCTCCCTCCACACAAATGAGGGTGCATTTCCTCTCAATTAGGCTCAATTTGGTTTATTTTAGGTAACTAAGCTGTACAATTTGGTTAAATGTAAGGTGTCGTGCCGAACGTCGAGGAAGTCGATTGTTCCGGGCGTTACTCTCGTGTTAGTCTGGCTTACTGATGACGGGGAGGTCGGGTTGCGAGTTCCGGTCATGTCTACTGAGAGTGCGCTTTTACTTAATTGTTTCCCACTCTCCTTCCATGCAAATGCGGGTGAACTACCTCTAAAATGCTTCCTTCCTCATCTCTACCTCATGGACTAACAAGACGCAGTGATATTAAACGCCGAAAATTAAAATACATACAAAGCTCAACATTCATTTCTTTTGTGTGTAGATGGCAACAGCGCTTGAGATATTCTGTAATAGGCTCCGTGCAAAGTGGCAACAGCGCTTGGGATATTCTGTAATAAGGCTATTGTTACTTATAGGCTCCGTGCAAAGTGGCAACAGCGCTTGGGATATTCTGTAATAGGGTTATTGTTACCTGTAGGCTCCGTGCAAAGTGGCAACAGCGCTTGGGATATTCTGTAATAGGGCTATTGTTACCTATAGGCTCCGTGCAAAGTGGCAACAGCGCTTGGGGTATTCTGTAATAGGGTTGTTGTTACTTATAGGCTCCGTGCAAAGTGGCAACAGCGCTTGGGGTATTCTGTAATAGGGTTGTTGTTACCTATAGGCTCCGTGCAAAGTGGCAACAGCGCTTGTGATATTCTGTAATAGGGTTATTGTTACCTGTAGGCTCCGTGCAAAGTGGCAACAGCGCTTGTGATATTCTGTAATAGGGCTATTGTTACTTATTGTGAGAGGTCGAGCAATATGTAGTGGATGGCACAGGAGGGTAACGAAGCGTTCTAACAAAAAATGTACTGAACAAAAGTTTTGTTTATGTGTAGAGTAAAATTCTGTAAAATAATTATAGGTTTTGAGTTTTAAAACCAAATTTTACCTTGATATAACCTTCAAGACGTCCACGAAATTAAAATTAAATAGTGCTATTCTCTTTTCCCCTCAAAAACAAACTTTTTCACGAAGACATTTGTTTTAAATGCTAAACTGTCGGGATATTCTGATGCCTCAACTTAACTGTCGGGTTATTCTGATGTCTCAACTTAACTGTCGGGTTATTCTGATGTCTCAACTTAACTGTCGGGTTATTCTGATGCCTCAACTTAACTGTCGGGCTATTCTGATGTCTCAACTTAACTGTCGGGTTATTCTGATGTCTCAACTTAACTGTCGGTGTTATTCTGATGTCTCAACTTAACTGTCGGGATATTCTGATGTCTCAACTTAACTGTCGGGATATTCTGATGTCTCAACTTACACGCCTCACCCCATATATCGCGACACATATTTCCGAGACACACGGACGACGTAAGACGGTCGATCCTGACCAAAAACCATCCCTTATCTTGATATCAGGGACACACCATGGTCCCTTGGTCCCTGCCAAACTGTTCTGACCCTGGTCCCTTGTCATTACAGGCACAACGATCTACCGTGGAACATACGTCAGTTCCTGCACAACAGACTCCACGACTTCCGGTTCAACGAGGACCTACGGACGGTGCTGCCTTGGTCTCAGAGCGTCTGGTCTCACACCGACCTGCCCAGGTTGAAAGCAGGCAGAGTGGGGGCTCAGGTATGTTCTACTATTGTTATTAGTACCTTGGTCTCACACATAGCTCAGGGCTGTGTCCCCTGAAAGTGTGTCTGACCAGTGTAGCTCAGGTCTGTGTCCCCTGAAAGTGTGTCTGACCTGTGTAGCTCAGGTCTGTGTCCCCGGTGAGTGTGTCTGACCTGTGTAGCTCAAGGCTGTGTCCCCGATGAGTGTGTCTGACCTGTGTAGCTCAGGTCTGTGTCCTCTGAAAGTGTGTCTGACCTGTGTAGCTCAGGTCTGTGTCCCCGATGAGTGTGTCTGACCTGTGTATCTCAGGGCTGTGTCCCCGATGAGTGTGTCTGACCTGTGTAGCTCAGGTCTGTGTCCTCTGAAAGTTTGTCTGACCTGTGTAGCTCAGTTCTGTGTCCTCTGAAAGTGTGTCTGACCTGTGTAGCTCAGGTCTGTGTCCTCTGAAAGTGTGTCTGACCTGTGTAGCTCAGGGCTGTGTCCCCTGAAAGTGTGTCTGACCTGTGTAGCTCAGGGCTGTGTCCCCGGTGAGTGTGGTCCCCTGGCGTTGTGCCAGCCCAGTTGTTGCCAGTCAATACAGACAACCTTTCACGTGGAGATCACCTCCCCCCCGCCCCTCCCCTCAGGAAACGCTTGCCAACAAAATGCCATGTAGAATGTTCCAGACCACAACTAAGGTGGGGGGGTGTTGTGGGATGGGGAGGGGGGGGCAGCACAAAGCCCATAAATTTTTCCCA
>CABFOW010007084.1:0-26643 GCA_902141385.1 Timema californicum | reverse complement strand
CCTCACTGATGAACTTCAGGATTGCGGTCCGGGAAGCTACATTAGCTCCTTTGTATCTGGTGGTCCCAAGAATTACGCGTACTGACTTTGTGTTGGTGGCGACCCTGCACAAACAAAAACGGTGTGCAAGGTTCGCGGGATCACCATAAACTATGGAAACCGGAACGATGTTAATTTTGACGTTTTGAAAGCGATGTTCACTGAACAGGCTGCAGAAAGATACATACAGATACCACACAAAATTGTAAGAAAAGTTCTTGCGATTGTATGTACCGTTTCACAGACTAAAGTCTACTGGCCCGTGTACACCAAACGTGGGATAACCAATGATTTTAATACGCTGCCGTTCGGGTATTGAGAGTCCTTGTAAATGCACTCGCCACGAATAAAAAGTAATCATTTAGACGGTCTGAATAATCATCTTTTTTTTTCTTTTACGCTAGATAGTTCCACTGACATACCATTTTTCAAAGATTTGAATTTTTTTTCATGCATGAAAACAAGCATATTTTTAAATTTATTTTATGCACCATGGTCACTTTTTTATATTTTTTATTTGCCAGTACAATCCTCCGCCTACCTGATTTTTTTCTAGTAAATTATTTGTTTGTATATATTTTATTATAGTCAATCATAATAAACAGCTTGTATATATATTTCTTTTATTTCTAGTCAAATATAATAAACTGTTTATATATATATTTTCTTTATTTCTAGTCAAATATAATAAACTGTTAGTATATATATATATTTTCTTTCTAGTCAAATATAAAAACTGTTTTTGTATATATATATATATATATATGTATATATTTTCTTTTAAATTGAAACCATCTTTATGTATATATCTTATTTAGTACCGAGGCCACTATTCCCCCCTATGTATAAATATATATATTGTAAATATTGTAAAAAAACTGCTATGTGTGTGCTAATAAATATATTGTAAATATTCACAGTATACTTTTCACTGTGTGTAATTAAATATTGTAAAAAAAGTTATGTTTGTGCTAATAAATATATATATATATATTCACAGTATACTTTTCACTGTGTGTATACTTTTTCCATGATTGTAAATAAATATTGTAAAAACTTATGTTTGTGTTTTAACGTCTACACCTGCACCTCCCTCCTATCCTATAAATACAAGCTCATATAGCTTATAAGCTCACTCTCAAACATTATGGACAAGTTGAAACATCCATTTTCGGCCATCATAAGCGGCCCTTCAGGCTGTGGAAAGTCACATTTTGTAGCAGACTTTATCCGTCACTTGGACACAATGTGTCATTAAATTTGTTAAAATCACATGGTATTATGCTTTATGGCAACCGGGATTCGAACAAGACGGGGCAAGACCCCGCGTCATATTCTGTAAGGGTTTGCCGGAAATGGATGACATCTCTCCACAACTGATTATCCTGGACGACCTGATGCGTGAAGCCATCGAAGTGGTCGTCGATCTTTTCACCAAAGGATGTCACTATCAAACAATTAGCGTCATGTACCTTACACAAAATATATCCCACCAGGGCAAGGGCCAAAGAGAAATTTCCTTAAACGCCCATTATATCGTGCTTTTTAAAAATCCCAGGGTTAAAGCTCAGATTCAGCACTTTGCACGTCAAGTCTGTGCTGAAAATACCTGTGTTTTGCAAGAAGCTTACACTGATGCTACAAGTACTCCTCACGGCTATATATTGTTAATTTCAAACAAGGTACACGAGAATGATTAAGATATAGGACCTACACAAATGTCGGGTGCTGGTTGTACCTTACACGCAAAAGCTATAAAAACACCAACATTTCCCGCTTACAGATAATTTCAGAACCATGAGTCCCAAAGTGCTGAAGCAGGCCCCTCTGCTACGTGCGATGTATCGCATGAACCCTCAGCAACGTGTCGCCTCTGACGTGTTGACTCTGTTTGCGAGTGTGCCTAAAACACACTAAAAGGGCGGGTGCCGTTGAAAAATGCGCAGAAGACAAAGTTATGTGCTCACAAGCAGGTGTTGTGCCAGCTGGTCAAACGAGGGGAGTGCTGGAAGAAGAAGACTACTCGTTCAGAAAGGAGGAGCGTTCTGGCCACTACTTTTAGCCGCTTTAATCAGTGGGGTCCTCGGTTCCTTATTCAACAAGTAAATAATGGAACACACGAAAAAGATATTGGTGTCTCCTAAAACATTACACCGTTACGAGCAACACCACCAAGTGGCATCAAATTTAGTGGTCTCGGAGTTTGACAAGGAAATGGAAAAAATCCTCGCTTCAAAACTTGAAAAGTCTAAATGGACTTTATACTAACAAGTGCTACAGCGCTATCTACACTTTAGTCAACACCCTCCGCCATCTGAAAATACCACCACCACCACCACCCCTGAAGTGCCTGTACTTCCCATCCCAGTTGTACTTAATACTGTACCAGCACAAGCACGTAAAAAAGCTGAACTTTTACTAGAACATATAATTTCCCGAGGTGGTATCTCTTGGGACTTAAACGGAGGAGTATTCAAGATACGCCTCTCCGTGGATCCAATATTGTGGATTTAGTCAACGATCTGGTAAGAGCAAGAAGAGACAGTTCGTCAGGGTGGAGAGGGTTTCTCACGGCGCTGCAAAAAATAAACGTTCCGAAAGAATTTATTGTAAATCTGAAACGTTTGGCCCCCATTAGAGATCCGACGCCCTTACCACAACCACTTACTGTCGCAACGCCCTAAGAAAAAGAAACTGAAGAGGGTAGATGAAAACAGGTGGCTGCCGTTCAGAGCTTAATGGACCGTTTAGCCGACATCTACTACGACCCNGAAAACAGGTGGCTGCCGTTCAGAGCTTAATGGACCGTTTAGCCGACATCTACTACGACCCTTCTCATCCTGCGGGGTTTGCAGGGGCGGCGTCGCTCATAAAGGCGTCCAAGAAAGATCCCGAAAAAAGTACGAGAATGGCTTCGTGCGCAGGACGCTTATACCCTACACAAACCTGTGGTAAAAAAGGTTTCCACGCAACAAGTACGTGGTATCAAACATTGACGATCTCTGGTAAACCGATCTCAACGATATGCGAGGTCTCAGAAAATACAACGACGGTACAGTGAACTTGCTCACCGTCATCGACGTGTTTAGCAGGATGGCCTGGGTGAGGACGCTTCCATCCAAGAAGGGGAGCGTCGTAAGAGACGACTTTCGTGACATTTTCAAGCAAAGCGGCCTCTTGAGTATACAAACGGACAAGGGGACAGAGTTCATGGCACGTCTAGTTCGGAAATTTCTCAAGCAAGAAGGCGTGCATTACTACACCACTCATAATCCGGACGTGAAGACAAGCATCGTGGAACGATTCAATAGAACTCTGAAAGGACGCATGTGGCGCTACTTTACCAAAAATAACACGTATAAGTATGTGGACGTCCTCCAAGATCTAGTTGACGCTTACAACGGCGCCAAACATTCCAGTATCAAGATGGCGCCCTCCGACGTTTCAGAATATAATGTGCTTCAAGTCAGAGCTAATCTGTACGGCAAAAGGCGTCCAAGCTCGATGCCTAAAATAGAAGTCGGTGACACGGTGCGTATTAGCAAATCCAAAATGCTGTTTGAAAAGGGCTACGAAAGCAATTGGAGGGAAGAGATTTTCAAAGTCAGCAGCTTCGTGTTGCGCCAACCTGTCTACAGACTAATCGATCTTGACGGCAAAGAAGTGAAGGGGACGTTTTACGAACCTGAATTGCAACGCATACGTCTCCCTGAAACTTTTAAAGTTGATAACATACGTATCAAGGGCAAAGGCGCCAGAAAGAAAGTGTACGTGTAGTGGAAAGGTAACCCCGCCAAGTTTAATTTCTGGATTCCTGCCAGTTACGTCAGCGCACTACCATGAAGGACCAGTTTTACATCACTTTGCCGAGCGAAAGCTCTATGGGATATTTCCCAAAAAAATACCCTCACGAATTTCACCACACAGCCGCATAACCGTCTTACACTCGAGGGCAGGTGGGAAGTCGCTCTGGCTGAATTTCAATATCCGTGTTCTTTCACCACCGTACCCAAGGGTCAAATTATTGTATGGTACAACTGGGTGGACGCTAACGGCGTGGAACAAATATTCAAGGATCATATCCCTGCTGGAAACTACAGCACTATCCATGAATTGATCAAAGCTCTAAGCGAAGTAGAGGCTTTTAAAGGGGATTCCGGAATTGTATTATAGTACACAAACCCCAACAAAAAAGTGGACGTTATCTCTTCTTCACCTAATATAAGCTGCTGACTATCAAGCCAACTAAGTCTACAGCTCGGTTTCGATCCTCAGACTAATCTGATCAAAGTACCAAATTCGCCGTACGCCGCCAACATACTACTAGGCTTGCCCTCGCAAATGTACATCTATACGGATATCTTCGAGCCTCAGCCCGTGGGTGACATTGTGGCACCACTGTTACGTATCGAAGGTATCAACAAAGTAAACTATCTCTACGGCATTACATAAGACAGTTAGCTATGACCCGTTGCACTACATGCCCGTGCTTAGAAGGGAAATTGAAAGCTTGGAAATCAATATAAGAGCAGACACGGGTGAACCTGTACCATTCGAGTTTGGGAAAGTGTGCATCAAACTTCATTTTTGACGCTGCTCAACATGAACTGTCCCTACCAAAGATACGTCAACCAGGCTGGAACAGAAATATCTTCGATCTACCACGGTGTTCCCTATCAACGAGGGCATCGGATAGGAAGTTTATTCAATGGCCTTTTCAAAAGCGTCGTACCGTTGCTGAGAAGCGGCACTAAAGCCATCGGAAAACAGACGCTTCATACGGGTATCGACGTGCTCTCCGACGTTGCCAATCAATGGCGTCCTTTCAAAGAGGCCCTACGGCAACGTGTCGGCGAGGCTGGAACAAAACTGAAACGCAAGGCTGAACAGAATATCAACACTGATGATGGGATCAGGCTATAAAGGGCGTCGTAAGAAGCAACGTCGTCAGTTTTCTGTCGTCGCCCGACGTAAAAAGGTTAAAAAAGAAGCTAAAGATATTTTCAGTTAAATATGTCGTTTCTACATCCCCAGTCCTGCGAGTGTGCCAGCAGTGAACTCGATCTCTTTTCCGTGCCACCCACTCAAACCAGTCCTGAAAATGGGCAATGGCTCTCCAGTACAAACCTGTCTCTTCCCTCACCGATGATTCGCCCATCGAATTTACTGTTACTGGAAGAGGTGAGTTCTATATCGATCTTTCCCAGACCATGCTCTATCTCAGGGCGGCCATCATGAAACCCGACGGTGGCGTTTTCACAGAGGTGGATCAGATCGCTCCCGTCAACAACTGGCTGCATTCGCTATTCACACAGGTGGTTGTTTTTTTAAACCAACAACTAGTCTCACCGCCCAGCAACACGTATGCCTATAGAGCGTAAATTGAGACGCTGCTCAATTACAACAGTGAAGCCTAAAGAACACATTTGATTTGCGGTATGTGGTTCGCAGACACCCCCGGAACCCTTGAGGAGGCTAACGCATGCAACAAGGGATTTGAGGCCCGTCGCAGTCTCACCTCAAAAAGTAAGGCGGTGGATCTTTTGGGGTATCTACACGGTGACGTGTTTAATCAAGAGAAATTCCTTTTGAACGGCACTGAACTGTCAGATTGGTCCGTTCCCGAGACGGGTTTAGTCTTATGGTGGTCCCTGAACTCCCTCACTTTAAGGTTCACATCATTGATGCCGGTCTTCAAGTGAAGCGTGTCAAAGTAGCACCTTCTATACTGTTGGCACATGCCAAAGCGTTAAACGTCAGTCCTGCAAAGTATCCCATCACCCGTGGGGAAGTAAAAACACTCACTATTCCTACGGGCGTGCAAGGGAAATCACTGGACAACGTATTCACCGGACAGTTACCCAAACGCTGCATCGTGGGATTTGTATCAAACGCCGCGTTCAACGGAGACGCCACCAAGAACCCTTTCAACTTTCAAACGTACGGCATGAACCATTTCTCGCTGTACGTGGACGGGGAACAAGTACCGTCGAAACCGTTACAGCGCGATTTTTCAAACGGGCACTATGTCATGTCCTACCACACACTTTTCTGGAACGGGTATCCATATCATGAATGAGGATAGCGACATCACACGAGAAGCCTTCCCTAAGGGATATCTCATGGGTTTCGATCTCACACCTAATCTGTCCTCCCTCATGACCTCGCATTGGAATTTTACAAGCCACGGCTCTCTGAGCATCGAAGTCAGCTTCACCAGAGCTCTCACCGAAACCGTCAATTGTATCGTGTACGGGGAGTTTGCCAACATCATCACCATTGACAAGGATAGAAACGTTGTGACCGATTATGGAAGTTAATATAAACGGCTTCCCACCCCTTACCCTCTCATTTAAGCCATGGACGTCATTGTGGATTTCCAGAGCTTCATCGACGACAAAAAAGAGTTTATCGTCAAGGAACTGAGTATTTTATATGTATGTGGCACATTACTTCAACATTGGGTCTTAAAACGCCCATACGCTATCGAGGAACTTTCCGCCGATGCCAGAAAGAAAGCCGACTATATAGTCAACAATCTGCACGGTATCACCTGGGATAGCGGTGATGTGGATTACAGCCTGCGTGAATCCCTCATCTCCCGTGCCACAACGCGTGCAGAAACCGTCTTCGTCAAGGGGGTGGAAAAGAAAAAATTTCTAGTCAAATTCACGACTACACCCATCGTAGATCTGTACGACAGAGGTTGTTCGTCACTGAAAACACTTAAATTGGGCAACACCATGTGCATGGCACGTAGTTATGTATGGAATTTCGGCTCTGCCTCTATCGTCTCGGGACTTCAAGATTGGATGATTGAAGATGGACACGCACACCATAAGACGTGCGCTGAAAATAAGCCAGTGGTTCCGTTCTGTACAATCGGGTGTTTTCCCTGCTGATCAACTACCCGCAAGAAAAGCGCGACCTGCCGCTCTAGTCGTCAACACTGATCCACACACCAAGCCTGGGACGCATTGGGTCGCCATCTTTATCGACAAGAACGGCGTGGGAGAATACTTGGACATTTATGGTTTTCCACCTCGTATAAAGTCACATCTGGCATTTATACGCAAAAACATTTTTCGCGCGTCCCATAGCACGCTACAACTTCAAAGCATCGCCTCAGACGTTTGCTGCCATTACTGTCTCATGTACCTTCTCTATCGCTCCCAGAACATCCCGATGAAAACTTTCCATAGCCTATTCTCGCCCACCAATCCTAAAGCCAATGACGCTAAGGTGGTGAGATATTACAATAGGTTTTTCAAGACTTCAAGAGGCCGTGTCCAGGTGGCGTGTGCCTATAAAAGGGGCGTCCCGATGGTGTGCCGACCATAACCGCTAAACAGTATGGAAGGTCAAGGCGTTTGCGGCAGCAAAACAAAGCCGGTGAAGCCGCTCGCCGTCACCTAGTATTTTCAACACATTGTTCCCTCTGGATGGAGTCGACGCCAAGCGGGTCATCGTCGGCATGAGCGTCAAGAACAACTTTATGCCCTATGTCAAGCTAGAAAAATTCGGAGGGAACTGTGCAGTGGTTAACCGTACAGAGTGGTAAGAACTGGGCAGCTACAAGTCTGCCATATCAAAGTTTTTCCGCAACTACGCAACCTCCTCAGAAGATTAGTCTGACTAATCATGAAATATCTCTGAGACGCATGTGCGGTGACCGTATGGTCGTCATCATCGAGAACCAAGACGCTGGAATCAAACGGGTCGCCTATCTAGCACCTATTTGGGCGCGTATTTGTGAGGTGTGGGACCTCATCGACGTCGCTGTCGACCGACGGGAAATGTGGTCGACACCCGTCACACGCTATTGCAACGATTTGATCTACACACTCGTCGTGGATGTATGCGACACGCTAAAAGAATCAGCGGAAGTCGTCGACCTAGAACAGCCTATGGTGGAAACTCACATCAAAAACCTGGATCTTATCAGTGCTACCTACTATACACAATACGTCGGTTTGGACTATTACATGCTGAATTGTGAACTAAAAACAATTTTACTAACATATCTAAGAGACACTTTAGAAAAACGTATGAACGAATATATGAGACATTCCTGTAAAAATGTATAATTGTGATGTTTAATAAATAAATATTTGTAATATGTGTTTTATTTACTGATTGTCCCATACGAGTCCCAACTTGTCTTGTCTGCCCGCCAACCTGGCGCCAGGGTTGCGACACATACCTCTAAAGAGGAGGGGGTCTCAAGGCAGTGGAACCATTTATCACACTCAACCACCAACAGCCATAGCGCGAGGTTCGTGCTGCTCGTTCTGGGACAGAAAAGCCATTGTTCATTCAACCCCGACAGCCATAGCGCGAGGTTCTAATAAACTACAACGCCCTAATCAATGAATAAAAAACTCCAACACCTTTATCCTACCAATTAATTAATTAACAATCATTAATAATTAATCATCAAGAACTAACATGTCTTGAGTTGGTAGGCCAGGGGGGTGGAATGGGGAAGAGGGGATGACATGGGCAGGAGGAGAGGGGCAAGAAGAGGCGGCAGAAGGAGGGGGAATAACGGTAAATATCACAATACTATCTCGTGGTGTGACGTGATCCCATTAAGCGGGTTAGCTACTAACATTAGTCCTTCTACCAATTTTTTTTAATTATTTTATTTCAAATAAATAATGTAATGAAATAATTATTTCATTCACAAAGGAATGTATTTTATTACATATGACTCATAAAAAAAATCATGTGTGCTTGTGTAAGAAAGAGAAAGATAAAGCACGATTTTTATTTGAATTAATTTAATCAAAATAACTGAAGCATTATCAAAATAAGTTGTAACTTATAAACTTAAATATAATCGCTTTCCTGTTTTTAGGCAGTTTGAACTATTTAGTGATTAAGTTTTGAGGTTTGAGTTATTCTAGGGTGCAAGGATAAGGAAACAAATTTTTATAGTAAATGCACCCTATTTACTTGGGGAGTGTAGTGGAAAACTATAGAAAGAGAACACATATGGAAAGCCACCTGAAAAAGTGTAAAAAATATTTATTTTTTTATTTGTCTTTTTAAATTACTAATAAACCCACCTTTTTTTTTGTAAACTTGAGTTTATTGCTATAAGTTTCTAGTAATTTTTTGAATACATATTTTTGGCCTGATTCACCAACCTATACAAGTCCTTATCGAAGTTTAGCTTTATATAATATATTCTCACTTTGAAATTATATATTATTATATGTCATATGACTTGCACAAATGAACAGTTTTGTTAAATTTTCTATCTCTCTTGTGTGTATATATAACATATTTATCTTTATAATACGCTTTATCTCTATTGAAAAATCATTATTTGCCTGTTTTGTATTAGAATAAATAATATACATTTTGAAATGATAATTTAGGCCCTAATATTTTTTTCTATTACAGAGAAGACATGTTTAATACGGAGTACATGTCCGGTGTGGTAGAACTCCCTCCTTACTCAATTGATAACATTATTAGACATAAGTATTCTGATGTTGAATGTACCGATTCAGAATTCCAAAGCTCTGAAAAAGATGATAGTTGTGATATTAATTCAATAGAAAAAGAAGAATTTTGAGTTGTATAGGAAAGCGACGATGACATACCTAGATTATTGATGAGGACGATACCTCAGTCAAAAATAATATAATAGGAAACATGGATAGATATTTAATATTTTCTTAAGCAAATGCAAATAATCCCACAATTTGTACCATGGGTAAGTACCAACTGAGAAAAAAATACGTTCGCGAAGTTACCCCCCCTCTCCCCCAATTTTAAAATTCAATTTTTTTTTATTGCAATCGTTTGTTTTTCGCTAGTTGCAGATTGTTCCACAAAAATTTTCGTTTGTTTTGTTTTGATAGGCCCACAATTTATATGTCTACATTGGTGGGGCCAACTTCACGGTAACACCTCACACACACACTTTGAAAAAATTACATTTTTATGGTTTCCGATCATTTGTTTCCGGATTATACTACAAAAAGACTCGTTTTGTTCCACATTTGTTCTTGCACAAATGGGACATGAACTTGTGACACTTTGCTTACTTGTGAGGGGCCAACTTTACAGTAGCCCCTCCACTTTGAAAAATGCATGTATTTACTATTGCATTCCCTTGTTTCAGAATGTCCAACAAAAATTTCGTTTGTTCCATTTTGATAATCTCACAAATGGTATGCTTAGTGCCAACTTGACAATATCTTCCTCTCATTTTTGAGAATTGAAATTTTTATGGTTGCGATCATTTGTTTCGGATTGTTAAATCATTTTTTTTACGTTTTGATACGCCCCCAAAATTAACTATACTTTATTATTTGACATCCATTAATTCACCTTTCTCCACTTTTAAAAACATTTTTTTAATGATTACAATACTGTGTCCTTCGTTAGTTCCGGATTGTTACGCAAAAAACGCACATTTCGTTTTGACAGGACAACACAAGATTTATTTACACTTGTAGCGTGAATTGACGTCTTTATGGCAATCATATTCTCCACATGAACACATACAACTTCTAAAAATTGTTATTTTATCTTTCTAAACAATAATACGTTCTTGGTTAGTTTTAGATTTCTTTTTGTGGAGATTTCCATCTATTCCTTTAGTAAAGCCTCGATAATTTTTTCTAGTAGTAGCTCTCTCACATTCTTTCAAAACTTGAAAATTTTTTGTTTAAGGTTTGTTGTTATTTTGTTTGAGTTCCTAAACATGTTTATCTTATTTTGTTCTGAATTTCTTTAAAAAAAATGTTTATTTCATGTTGATAGTTTTAAAATTAATATATTTTTATCACTATGGTAAGCTCTGTTTCCTCACCTCAACTAGATAAAATATAACAAAATTTGTATTTTTGATTTTATAACTTTATTAGTTTGTTCCAGATTATTGTGCATTATATTTTAGTTTGTTAGTTCTTAGATCTCCTACAAACGCTAAATAAACCAGTGTCACTAGTGATGATGGTCTTTTGTATGTGTGACCTGTATAGTCACACAGGGCGTCAAGTAAAGAATGTCCCACCCTCTGTATCAAAGTATGAAAAGTATGGTCTTTGATTCGTTCACTATGCACAAAAAGCAATAAAATGGCGGAGCAAGTCAGAAATACAAAAACTTGGTCTACAACTTATTGCATGCCATAAAACTCATAATAAAGAAAAGTATTTTTTTAGTCCTCGCTTCCTCCTAAGCTCCAAAATATTGGTTTCGTCTTATTGGGATGTTGTGAAATTACCGATAGATACTCGAGATCTTACCTCCTCCTTCCCCACCACCTCAAGAGAGCTCATAACTAGGTTATCCTAAAGTATTGACATTGCACTCTCCTTTTGTTTGCTACTATTACTGTTATGATGTAGTAAGTAGTACCTTTGACCGCAAAGAGACATGATTGGAAGGAAATGTCAACTATTCCTACTCTGACACTTACGAAGAAGACTAAGAAACTCCTCGACAGTAAAAATTATTTTTTCAAATCAAAGTTTACTAACAGGACCTAGAATAAATTTCCGAAAAGGTGATTAAAAATATCTATAGAATAGCCTGAAATTCTAAAAAATTACTAAAAATTTGCCAAAATACCAAACTAAGAATTTAAACAAAAAATCGAAATAAACGCACATGACTAAATCAAACACGTGCCTTTACAAATGGAAAATAAAAATAGCTATGCAATAAAGTCTTTTTACAGCTAAACTCTTGCATTCTGGTAAATATAATATCGATTTACAAAAATTTACTTTAAAACAATCCCTATCCCATTGTTTAATCTCAGCGTCTAATCGATTATGTAGATTTTACAAACATGATAAACAAATAGGATACATAGTTAA
Organism: Timema californicum; assembly: GCA_902141385.1. Lineage (NCBI taxonomy): Eukaryota > Metazoa > Arthropoda > Insecta > Phasmatodea > Timematidae > Timema > Timema californicum. The sequence continues at coordinate 14,758 of CABFOW010007084.1, read as the reverse complement.
TTTTCAACATTATCTTATCATTCCTACAACTATTTGATCAAAAACAATATGTTTGAGTATTTATGCATTATAAAATATCGATATCATTTAAAAATATACTAATTTTACATAAGTGGCTTGATCTTATTCAAACCAGAATGGGCTACCATTAAGTTGGCCCCTCTTCCCCCAATGTAAACATACTATTTAAAAACGGAACAAAAATTTTTTGTGTCTAACAATCCGGAACAAGCGAGGAACAAACGATTGCAATCAAAACACCATGGATTTTTTAAAAGTGTGTGGGGGGCGGGGGATGGAGATGTTTTAATGAAGTTGGCCCCTCATGAGTAAAGAAAGTCAAATTTACGTCCTATTTGTGCAAGAACAAATACACAGCAAACATAACTTTTTGCGGAACAATTCAGAACAAACTCTATCGCAACCATGAAAATGTCAATTTTCCAAATTGTTTTTTTTTGGGGGGGGGGGAGGTCTACCTTAAAGTTTCCTCCCAATATAATAAGCATATCATTTTTGGGTTTATCAAAACGGAACAAACGAAAATCTTCGCGGAACAATCCGGAACAAAGATTGTAATCAGAAAAACTTGAACTTTTCATAATGATAGACCAACTACGGACGTAAATGACGGATATCCAGCCAGAAATTTATTTGAAGAGAACTCTACTGAAGAATGTATTTCTCTTTTTGCAAGCTAATCAACATATCCCTGCCCTTGCTACTCTGATGCTTCATCACTGACCAGACAACGAAAATAATCAAACCCTAAGCTCAAACAGTTGACCCACGGAGTATTAGCTTACGGCTGTGCCTCTTGGCTGAGTCAACAAGGCTGCTTGACGTACACTACCATAATAAAGCTGAAGTCATGTATGTTGGAATGTTGGTATTCATTTATGACGAGTTGCGGTTGTTTAGTGTAGCCATATTCGTGATAGCGCATGCGCAGCGTGTGTCTTTATCAGACAGTAGACAGTCGAGTCATGGCCGTTATAGTTTAGGAACGCACATGCGTGACCTCGTTACTTGTAATTTTATTGTGCTGACTAACGTTTGTTTTATTGTGTTATCTTGTTTGTTTCGGTTCACTTGACCCACGGCGATCTTTCTCTAACAATTTCAATTTTCTTTTAATAGTTAACACATTATGACTTCTTTTATTTGTGGATGACATTTCACTCACAAAATACTCAATAAGTCTCAAAACTAAAATATTCAACTGTGAACAAAATATCTCAGAATTGTTCAACACAACTGACGTGGCACTGACACAAGGAGTGGTGGAGTGGAAGTGTAGTGGCGAGCATCATATGATCGGGCGTGGTGCACAGGTTTTTTTAATGTCTCGCACAGCGTTCATTTTCCATGTTACATTATTTAAAACGTGTGTTCGGTTGATTGACATTTCAGATAATTAAGTTTCTGTCAATCACCGCTCTGCTGTATTTTTAAAAGGAATCTTTTTTTAACTAAACATTTAAAATTGTCATTTATTTTAATTGTAATTTTTCTTGGTTTCAAAACTTTGCTTGTCAAAAGTGACAGCTGCATAACATATTGTTTATCAAATCAGATGTTTTGGTGTAGGTATATATTCTAGCAATCTATTAAATTTTCCACAAAATTTTCTACTGCTCTTCCTACCAAAATAAGACTAGAAGTATGTAGCTTAGTGTAGTATTTTTTTGACATTTTCATTAAATAATTTTTTAGCATACTCCATTCAAGACTATTTTATAGGCTTTAAATAATGTTTCTTTCAATCATTAAAAATGTGATACAATTTCAAGATTTATTAACATCTTATCCTTGTGATTTTTATATTTTAATCATATAGGTTTAATCCTCTAATTAATATTGTGTTACACGAGTAATTTTTTACTATACATAGCATTAAAGCCATTTTTTATTGAACTTTAATTGTGACTGGGACGTAATTATCTTTTAACATACAGTGCCATTTTAAATAATCTCTTTAATACAAGCATACTATTATTTAAAATACTATTTATTGATAGTAAATTGTATCATGTTTTAGTTTATGGTAATTTGTTACGTTAATCTACATTATTTTAATTTAGTTCAGCTGTTTTTTTATTAGTTTAAAACAAAAATGTAGAGCTGATATTTGTCATGTTTAAATTTCATTATCTGTATTCTAAAATTAGTAGTAGGGCTTATGTAGCATCTCTACAATAACAATTCTAGCACAAAATGGAAGTGAAATCATGAATAATTAATATATTAAGCAAATAAAACTCATTCTATTATCATGCATTCATTATTAAGTAGAATTGAAATTTATCAGAAAAAATACAAAACTAACTTTTGTACAGGCTACATTCTACATCCTAACAGTTTTAGAAGACACAATCAACCCCAGACTGTTAGTTTACTATGTTGCAAAAAGGAAAAAATCCAATTTTTAAGCGATGAATATGTTGTTAACAAAATCACACTAGATCATTAAACAGACACTGTTAACTAAGTCAATATGTAGAATTGCAATATTAATAATACTAATTTTAATTATAACTATTGCATTCCATACTAAGGTCCACAACCCGAATGAGTAGTAAGACGCGGGGCTAATATTAATAACTATTCTAAAGCAGGGGCCAGTAACCTATTCAGGGCCACAATCGACCTTTATATTTATCAATGGTCCCATTAACCCCCTTCATTTCTTCACTCTACTTTTAATTCTTTTTTTTACCTATACATCTTGTATTTATCTGGTAATTTTGATATTTCCTTCAATAATCATGTCCCTGGCTTTATGTAAAAGACATAAAATATAAAATGTATGCTCCATTTACCCTGAAAGTTAGCAGTTTTACCTTGACTGATATGCTATGAACCTAGCATACTAGCTGCACCATAGTGGATCCAAGAAAGGTAGCAGTCTTACCTTGATAGATTACAGTATGACCAGATCTTATAGGCTGTACTATAGTAGGCTAATGCAAGGTAAGCTTGCTTTATCATGACGATATAGTTCTCTTAAGCAATCAACAATTTGCTGACCCCGGTTCTAAAGAGTAAAGATTGGGAATTTTACTTATAAGAAATTCGCCCGCAATATCATGAAGAGGAAATGGGAAAACCCTCAGTGATATTCACATAGGAAAGTTCATCCAAATAAACTTGGCTGACATTCCAACTTCCACCGCCCCCTCACTAAGCAACTCAGTCTATTTCGAACTTGACTCCTTAGACCATATAACCACTGGTGCGTAAACTATTATTTTTAAAATAGTTTAGCTACCATATTGACACTTAGAAATTAGTAGGCGTTGAAAAATTTACAAGTCCTAAGCAATGGTGTGAAAATGAAATAAAAACCTCCTAATCTATCCTTTTATCTTTAGCTAGTCTCTTGAACACACAATTTATATAATACTAAAAATATATACTTTTTTTAATCTAAATTACTACATATTAAAATAGAATTTTTTTTTCAAGAAATGCAGATTGTGTTTTATCATTGCTTACAACAGAGACAACAACAAAACTGCAACTACTTGAGGCACAAAGCAAAGAGCGGGAAAAAATAGTTGATTGAGTATAAGTAGCAGTTGAAACAAACAAACCTCCATGTGTAAAACAAAACAAATATTTAGTACTAGTTCTTTTATTGAATCATTATGCTCATCATTTTAGTGTGTATCATTATAAATGTGTTTATACATAGAAATGCTTTGAAAAATGAGTTTTACAAGATCCTGTAAAGGAAAAGACCATTAAAGGGTGTTGGAGACTTTAAGGGATCCCGGATCATTTATGAAATGATTTGAAAATTTTTAATATTGCTTTCTTCAAAATGTAAGTGAAAGATCTGACTAGTTAAAAAGCTGAAATTTTAAATTTAAGTCTCTTCAAAAACTGTGTAATAACTTAATTAAAACCCTCAAAGAAAATCCCACATTATCTTAAAATTTGCTGTCATGACCCTATCAAAACATGACTTTACTAGCTAGGAGAAGGCTACTTATGTGTTTCTAACTATTTTCTTTGATCTCAGAAGTACACATTTTCACATAAAAAAAGTCAATATTTAAACTGGTCAAAAACCTGCTGCCTACATTTTGTTGAAAATTATTTCAACACCTTTAATAATGCAGGCTTTCTAAACGTCTGCACTGTGTCTCAGTGCTCTACCATGTAGTACCCTTGAGTAATTAAAACAAGATTGATAACTACAAGCTACCTTTTTTTAAATAATTTAGCAAAAAAACTATGCTATGCTGAAAATTACAAACATCAATTATATATTTATTCACTTTGCTATTTGGGTTTTATACATATTCCCTGCATTTTTATGAATCCTTTATGTAATTACTTTCACTATACAAATTTCTTTGTCCCTCTTCACACTCCCCACCTACACCTTCAAATCTTTGATCGGAAACCTTTAGTTAAGCTGTAAAATGGATGCTGTTTCATACACTCATGGAAATAAAATATAACAAGCTACTATATTATAAGACCCTCTAGAGTCTAGCCACAAACACAGACTAAGTAGATTTCTATATATTTGAACTGTAGTTATAATACACTTTGATTACATTTGGCTGAAATTGAATGTTTAGTTGAATATTGTTCAATTTCTTTACCTTTTATGTTCATACCTTTAATTTATTTTAATTGGAATTTAATCTTTCATGTTTCTATAGTGTCACCTTTATTGAATGGGCTTATAATTGTTTTTATTCTTGCACTTTGAATAAAAGCATGCCAGTTTTTATAAGTATTGTTGTTCAAGTAGAATAATATTGTTCAAAGGAATTCCTTCTTAATCAAATGAATGTTTTGCTCTACAGGTATAGAAAAAGAATATGAACAAAAAGTGATACCCGATGGGAAAATCAGTATTGATGGATTCCTGTGCGTTTTTGATGTTAGTGTAGTTCCTGGTAGGTCTATTGAGAAACAAATTGAAGTTGTTACTGGAGTTTTAAATAATTTAATGAAAACAAAGAAGCCTGTGATTCTAGTTACTACCAAAAATGATGATGCCAATGAATCTTTTGTAAAAGAAGCAGAAAAAATAGTTTGCAGAAAAGAATATAAAGGAGCTATTCCATTAATTGAAACATCAGCTCATGAAAATATTAATGTAGACCTCGCATTTATTACCCTTGCACAATTAATTGATCGAACTAAGGGTAGATCTAAAATAGTGCCATTTATTGAAGCTGCAAAAGCTCGAAAAGAACTTTTAGAATATTCAACTGAAGCATTTCAAAGATTGATCCGTTCTCAAATAACAGACTTTCGTTCTGTATGGAGTTATTCCTCCAAAAAACTAGCTCAACATGAAGAATATATTCGCTATGAAGAATTGTTTGGTGTAGATAGTGCTCAACGTCTCTTCCGAAGACACGTGAAGAAACTCAAAGATGAACATTTAGCTAAAAGAGTTCAAAGTTTTATGGATATACTCCCAGACATTTTACATGAAATGGTACCTGAACTTTCAAATTTACGAGATCGGTAAGTTGAATACTGTGTTTTTGTTTTGTTTCATCTTTTAACCTCTGTTGTGCAAATTGTCAGTTAACATACAGTTAGTTTAAAAAAATAATTATCATGCTTGTAGTTGCTCCTATTGGTACCTGATAAATAGAATTGTCGCCTCAAACTTGGAGAATATTGTGATTTACTACAGAAATGACAAATTGACTTAGCAAATTGTATGGGTGGGAAATAATAACCCAGGGGAAAAAGGGACTGATAAGAGAGACTTATAAAGCTTTTAAATTGATCTAACCTGATGTAGGTATATTCCTTTTTTAAATACAAATTATTTCGAACATTAACCTGCTTCATAGTCGCTGAAACTGGGCTGGGCATGGGTACATTGTCCCCCCTCCTTTCTTGTAGGAAGAGCAAGTGTCTTGTACAACTTTTTTAAGCAATAAAATTATGATTCTCACAACCACTAACCAGTAACATTGAACAAAATTGAATAGACTAATCCTTTGTTTCAAAATTCAAATTTTTTAGTTTTTTTTTAATCATGAAACATCAAAATATATTATTTAGGGGTGGACAGGATCCCGAACCCTTGGGAAAAAGGTAAAGAATTTATCAATTCCCGAAAGTCAGGCGGGATTGACCCTTTGCTGAAAAGTTTTGGATGGGAAACAAAACATAGTGCTCTGGGGAAAAATACAAATGAAGTACTCTTTTTATATTTTTTAAATAAAGGAAAAATAGTTTTGAATGTTTAAAAATTCTGTTTAAGCTATATGGAAATCATCCATTGTTAATCTCTTTTGTAGATAGACAGTATTCTTCTTTGGGCTTTATCAAACAAACTTGGTGGCTGTGATGGGGAGTCAGTTATTTTACCACTTGTGAAGAGAAAAACAATTTGGGAGTGGAGGTGTGACTTATTGTGCTCTGTCTATCAACAGTTATTTGTTAGATTCAGCAAGTGAAGTAGCGCGTAGGATTTATAGAAGAACAGACATATATTATATCTTTAAGGGTGTGGAAATGAGAGAGGTGATTATCTAGGTTTGAAACCCCTTAAAAGTTACTTAAGCTTGAAAACATCTTAAAAATTAATTGGGTTTATAATAACCCCTTAAATGTTATCTAGCTTTCATACCCCTTCAATGTTCTCTCTAGGGTTTGACACCCCTTAAAGATCTTGTTTAACCCCCCTTATACTCTTACTCCCTGTCTGGCTCACCAACAAACAGGCTGATCCCTCATTAATGGTTGACCTTGGCAAGCTACTTCCTTCTCACCCTCCTGTTGGTGAGCCAGACAGGGAGTAGAGTATAAGGGGGGTTAAACAAGATCTTTAAGGGGTGTCAAACCCTAGAGAGAACATTGAAGGGGTATGAAAGCTAGATAACATTTAAGGGGTTATTATAAACCCAATTAATTTTTAAGATGTTTTCAAACTTAAGTAACTTTTAAGGGGTTTCAAACCTAGATAATATTTTGCAGTGTCATACTTAATGGCACATAGAAGAGGTGCCAAACATTATGGTTTGTAGTATTTTTTGCACTCATTTAAATATAAAACACCATTTTCATAATGAATTAATTAGTAAAATTATTTTCCTTCAAAATGTAATAAAATTACCTATTTGATTTGTATTATTTGATATTGATTTAAAATTTTATAATTTGCACAAACATAACACAAACAAAGTTTAAATCATATGTTTCTTATTAATGCTTACCCAGAATTAGTTGATATGTGTACTTAGTGAATAAATTAATTAATTTTTTAGCATTATTTCTTTCAGATGTCAAGTGTTTGGAAAAAGTGGTTTGACTTTTATATATCTCTACTCACCACACTGACACTTTCTTTTGTGTGTTCAGTGATACCCAAATTTACAGTTGCATTGTTCTTTCTTAATCTTAACCCAACACTATTCCGAAAATCTTATCAAACCATTGATTGTAAGTATTTTGTTCAAACTAATATATCCCACATCACAACTGCCTCCCTCTTTTGTTTTTACTCAACCTAGCTTAACCTGGACATAACATCAGAAGTTTGAGATCATTCACTTATAAACTTATATGGTTTTAACATTTACTAGGAATTTCAAGGTAGAAACACTTTTCAGGTCATATTTGATTTATGTTTTTATTCACATGTCTAACAAGATATGATAACCTCTGACACGTAAGGTTTATTCTTTCTTCAATACACCTGAGAGTTGGAGTATTCTGTTCATAAAATAGTAAATTAAACAAAGGTTTTTGATTGAAAATTATGGGAGAGCACTTGAGTCAACTTGTTTTTGTGTTCAGCACCACCACCAGCATTAAACTTAAAAACCTTTGAAACAGCTCTGCACATGCAGCTGGAGATAGAGGCATGTGCTGTGAGAGTGCCACAAAACATTTTTATTATTATTTAGCACCCCGTCTTGCTACCTATTTGGGTTATAAGGTTAAGTAATAATTACGCTAAAGAGTTGGGAATTTTTGGGAAGGTTGAATTTATAAGAAGTGAACCTGCATTTGTGTGGAGGGAGAGTGGAAAACTATTTAGGAAAAACCACCCCCAGTTCACCTGACCAAGATTCAAAGCTTGATCTCCCCATCCTCGGCAGTCTAGCTCATCATGACTAGCGCTTTAGCTAACTATGCCACCGAGGCGGGTTGCCACAAACCAAATGCCAGAGAAACTTAGCTGTAGAATTTCAGCTTCTTACTGCGAGGGGCATCCATTAATACAGTGCCTAACCACCTCTTTAGACCTTAAAGATACAAATAGTGACCTACTGAAAAGCTTTATCTAGCCTTGACCTCTATCAAAGGAAAGTGATGTCATAGTGATTCAAAAACTCAAAATAGGTATAGCTTTGTATTTTTCAGCTGGTTTTAAGCGCTTGTTTTGATTAGGGGCTTTAATTAACCACTTTAAAATCAGATTTATCGCATGAGCTTATTTAATACTTTCTTGAAAACTAGGCTGAAGTGTATTTTTCCATTGATATGGTGCCCAATTTAAATTAGCGTTTACTTGTAAATGGCTACAAAATGTTCTGCACAATTTTCTTCTCACATACAGTGTTTTTGTTACTCTATGATCTGAAAAAAAAAAATAGGTCCTTGGTTGCAGCACTTTCAAGAAATTTGTAATATATTTATTATTTATTGAGTCATCCTGTTTTGGGCCCAATATTAATACTTTTTTTTTAAATTCAATTTTCCTTAATACATAAAATAAAGAAGCAAAATGATTGCAACAAACACTCAAAAATATAGGTTTGTATTTTTACAAGTTTTTTCACAGTACAATTAATAATATCCTAAATTATATTATTATGTAACAATCAATACTGTGATATTATCGACCAATGTAAAATCTGGTAGAATAAAATATTTACATTTTGGAAAAAAATATGACTTTACCTATGATTTTAAAATCACAACCCACTTCAGTAGATGCATGGTCTAAAGCTTCACTCTCGCAATAGATTAGAAGAGTGGTACCCACACCTTTTTGGTTCATCGCACCCTTAGTGTATCAGGATTTTTTTCCACTGTGCCCAAAGTCAGAATATATCTTACCCTTGACATGCATGTATTTCAAATTTAAAAGCCATTTATGTTAAAAGTATTAAATAGGTGCATATTTTGAATTATCAAATCATTGAATAGGTAAATCATAATTAGTGGGACGATTGAGCCTGTAGTTCACTGCACATCTTTTCAAATCTCGGAATCAAACTGGATACAGCCACACTCATTTCCTGGTCTTAGAATGATACTTGCTTTTTATCACAGCGACCACCGAAAACCCAGCTTCATACAAATATGATGTCACAAGTGGAATTAAGATTCGCTTAGCTTTACCACTTAGCGGCAGATGTTATTTTCTTGCTGATTTAAAATTCATTTCCATGGTGTCGGATTTTGTCTTCAGTGTATTGTCTCAAGACAGCCCCATAAGATTATCTTCTTCTACAAAAGTAAATTCACACAGAGCTTTGGTCCTCAATGGGTCTTGAATCCATGAGAACTTATCGATATCATCTTGAAAGTATAAGCAGTGGTAGGTGCTCTTCAAAAACAGATTTTATGTTGTGTGAGAAACCAATTTCATTGGAGATCACAAACTTTTGTAAAAAGGGGAAACAATCTTTTTCACTTTCATTCATTTTTCTTCTCCATAGGTGTAAATTTTCCTGAAAACTGAAATCTTCTCAACCAATTTATATTACAAAAGAATTCTAGTTCTACCAAAAAATCTGTTTTCATGAAGTGTTGTGTTTTTCCTCATAAAAAAAATATAAATTTCCTTATGTAATTCAAATGTACGTGACAATACATTGCCACAAGAGAACCATCGTGAGGGTCAGTAGTACAACAAAGTTGTATATTCTGCTCCCATGTCCTCACACAATTTTTTGAAAAACCTCATTTTCATTGGTCGAGTTTTTTTTAAATTTTACCACACTTATCACACATTCTAAGACCAGATTCAGTGGAAGACTTGGATGCTTTATGCTAGTGCTCCTCTGTAAATGATGCAATTGGTCCACAGTGAATCTAGAGCTTTGCTTCAAATAAGCGCCTGCAATCCTCCATAATGACCGGAAATCGAACGACCACCATCAATCAGTACAGACACCAACGCAATTGTCCTCTCCAAATTATTTTCAACTATAAATGTGTCCAGGATCTTGAACAAGTCTTGAGCCTTTGTACTTGCAGTGATACTTTTACAAAAAAAAGGTCCACCACAATGTAATTTCCATATATGAACCGTGCATAGAAAATCAAATGTGCATATTTATTACTGTCTGGGCCTCATATAGCTGCAACCCAAATTTCTTACCTCATTTTTTCATTTAATTGATCATTGAGATCCTCCACCATGTGCTGGATTCTGTGACTGATAGTATTGTTAGACAAAGACACCTTTGAAAGCAGTTTCTCCGCAGACTCCCCAATCATAATGTTAATATCTACACCAGCCGATAGACTTATTGGTTCTGGGATTGTATGAAGCTTTTTACACTTTGCGACTATATGCAACCTTGTATTATACTTAGTATTGACACCTGTTGAGAAAATGTACCTTTTTGTTGTTTTAATTCTTTTTTCTGGTGAAATAGTCGTGAAGATTACCAACCATCTTTTGATGATTGGTTTCTAAATGGCATTTTATCTTATTTGGAAGCAAGAACTATGGTGCCAAAACTTTCATACACAATACACACTGCAGTGTCTCATAATCGTTGACATCTGCCGAGGTATAGTCAAAATTTAAGTAACTTTCGTATTTATAAAAATTTTACTTCTTCAAACACCCACCACTAGTTTGTGGTGCCTCCTCTTTATTTTCATTCCTACATTGCTTATTAATGTTTAATAAATTTTGACCACATTTAGGAAGATAACAACTTTTAAAGGTTTACTTGATCACAACACCATTCACTTGGTTCAATCTTCAATAAATCAAGTCAACGGAGACAGATATTTATATACAAACATCAAATATCGAGAAAGTTTGATAGATAATTAGAACTATCCATTTACTATATTCAAAATGATGCAATGAGTGACCTACATCTGTTCATGCAGCGGGCTGAGAAATAACTTCCTTTTAGACTGCTTTATGCTAGAACAATCCAGAGTTACTAAACAACTCTGATAAAATTCTGGCATCGAACACCATCTGGCATTACTCTTGAGAAGTAAAACAGTGGTTTGTGCATTGTTCGTTAGATGTCCTTTCTAGCATCGCATCAACAAATTGTTTGTCTGATTCTAAAACCACATGGGCTGTCATTTCATTGAAAATATTGGAATATTTCGCAGCACACAGTTTGGGAACCACTAGACTAAACTGATGATGTTGGGTGAGATTGAAGTTTGATCACCGTTGGGTGTACTGAAGGTGGTATTTCCTAAATGGTTTTCCACTCGTTTGATCACCGTTGGGTGTACTGAAGGTGGTATTTCCTAAATGGTTTTCCACTCTTCCTCCACACAAATGCGGGTATACTTAATCAGGGTGTCTACCATCCGGGAAAATCAGGGAAAACGGGAATTTGAAGTGATCGGGATAAAACGGGAATAAGTCGGGAATTTTGTAAATTACAATAAAAATTTGGGAAAATGTGGTTTTACTCAAAATATGAAATATAATAATCACTAAAACAATAAAAAATAATGGTATTTAAACTGTAGTTTTTTTTTTGTTTTAGCTGTGTAATATATTTTAAAATTCTTAGTAAACAATGTTAATACAAATTTAAAAAATAGTTTATTTGAATTTTAAAACTTATTATTATTACTCATAAAAAAAGATTAATATAAATATGAGGGGGCAGGTTGGGGAATCAGAAGGCGGTGACATACTTTTTAGTCGGGAATTTTAGGAAATTATCTGGGAAAATCAGGGAAAAAGTCGGGAATGTCATTGGTCAAGTTGAGTAGACACTATGTTAATCTAAAGCTGAAAAAAAGTCCCAATAAAGATTATAATTTCTGCAACACGTATATAAATGATATGATTATAGGCACAATCCTTTTTCATGTTTACATAAAAGTGAGAGCATGAACACATTTTCTTCAATAGTTCATGTTAGCAATATTGATTGTCCATTAAACTATTATGAAGTACTTTAAAAAGCACTGGAAACTAATTATTAAACTATTATGAATTACTTTAAAAAGCACTGGAAACTAATTGGATCACCTCTGTAAATTAATAAAAACTTTTTTCTTTGCCCATGCACATTTTGAAAAATATTTGTTTTTACATTTTGTGTGTTTAACTTAAATAGTAGGCTTTATTATCAATATAAATGTGTGTTAAGGTGGGAATGTAGGGAGCTATTTTTCAATTGTTTGCCAGACCGAATGGCATTGAAAGTAGAGACCTGCCTTGGAGTTTAAAAGTATGAAGGAGCGACTGTGCACAAACAGCGATGGCTCAGACAAACGAGTGACCATTGTTATGGGAAAGTCTGTGAAATCAAGGTGTTTTATTTAAAAATGTAAGAAAGCTACCTGTGACCTACTATGGCAACTCGAAAGCGAGGATGAAGTAGAGTTTTTCAGAAACTTTCTGCATGCTCTTGATGCATCATTTAGTGGGCACAGAAGGAAAATCCTTCAAGTTGTAGACGTTTGTGCCCCTCATTCTCCGGACACATCCTTTTTGAGGAATGTAAAGATTCTTTTTTACCCCCTAACTGTACCGTTATTGTATAGCCTTTTGATTTGGGTGTAATCAACTGTTTCAAGAAGGTGTACAGGAAGCAGCTAATGCAGAGAGCTGTATGTCTGGTGGACGTAGGAAAAGGGGTTTAACTCAAGATAAACATTCTGCAGGCCATTCACTTTATTTTTTCTGCGTGGCACCAAGTCATTCAGTATACAATCCAGAACTGTTTTGTAAAGTGTGACTACAAGAAGGAAAACGAAGGGTCAGAAGTGAAGGTTGATTGAAGAGGTGATGATGACGGCGCACAATTTGAAGATTGGGTCTAACTGGGGAAATGCACCGCTGTAGTGAACTTTGATGCATGCGTTTCTATGGATCAGGAGCTCACAATTTGTGATGTGTTGTATGTGTAATAATATGTAGTGAGTTGGAAAGTGGAAGTTGCTTGTAGGAGGGCAAGATGATTGAGAGGAGGATGATGAAGCCAAGTCCGAACCAGTGCCGAGTTTTATGGAAGCCCTTCATGAGTTTGACATCATGAGAGCCTTTGTGTTTGATCACGATATCACCTAAAGAGACCAAGCAAACTTTGTTTATATTGAAAGTTTATTGTTTAATTTGTAAAGGAATGGTTCTACTAAACAAATGAGGATTGACTTCTTTAAAAAGAAAGAATTGTGAAGTGGACCTTATAGTGGAAACTGCTACATTCGTGTCATGGTAAGGACGGCTTGAATAAGAACACGACTTACTTGAATTAATGTTACTGCTTGAGTGAGTGGTTTGGTCGGGAACACCGGCTATCAATAAGATTCTCAATAGACATTTAGGATGGGGCATGGTGAGAAGCAGATAATTTATTACGTCACCACACATGTTAGCCAACCTACATTGAAATACATTACATTCCTTCCTTACAATTTCTTGACTATAGATATTTCAAAATACCTAAATATACATAAAATAATACAATGCATGACCACTATTTCCAATAGTTATGAATATAATATTTGCTCATAGTTTTTAATATTCATAGTGAAATAATGTCATAATTATTTTTTAACTTTAGCAAATTTAATTTAACTACAGGTTTCCTACACCTAGTTGGATACCTAGGCTCCTTTACTTCTGGTGAGATTTCAACCCTCTGGGGTGGGTGTGGTTCTGGACTACTACCCTTTTCATGTGATTCAACCCTGGGGACGAATGGAGAATGATGCCTTAGGAGATGTCAAACCTCCCCTATTAGGTTTGTGATCCAGCTCTGAGGGATACGGCTCTCTAACGCTAGGTTCTATCTCCTCCACTCTAGTTTCAGGGGAAGACTGTAAACTAATTAATTGGTCAATATGATGTTTCCATGTTACTGCCCGTAATCTGACTAAATAGGCTACTGGACTCAATTGTGATACAATAACCCCTTCAATCCATTTATTCTTTGCTTGATAGTCTCTTGACTAGTACCCGTTGGTTTGGAATTAGTTCCCGAGTTCTGCATCCTTTTGCATATTTAACCTGTTTCCTCTGATTTGGCTCTACATTTTCATTCACATTAGAACGTAGCAAATCTAGCCTAGTTCTAAGTTGTCTATTAAACATCAATTTTGATGGGGTTTCATTTGTTGTACTATGTACCGAGTTCCTATAATCACATAGAAATCTACTTAAGCTACCTCCAGATTTCTATTTTCATGAATAGCAATCATAAATTTATTTTTTACAAATTTTACTGCATTTTCGGCTAGGCCGTTATTTTGAGGATGGTATGGAGGTGTTAAAGTATGTTTAATACCATTTGCATTAAAAAACCTTGAATTCATGTGATGTAAATGGTGGTCCATTGTCACAATGTGTTCAGGTAAACCAAACCTCGCAAAGATCTTCCTTAAATGAGCAATGGTTTGACCTACTGCTGTTGACGATACCTCTAACACTTCCAATCATTTAGTATATGCATCTATGATAACAAGATACATCTTAGATTTGAATAGCCCCATAAAATCTATATGTAATCTAGACCATGATTTATTTGGATAATTCCAAACATGTAACATACTCTTTGATGGATTTTGTCTTTCCAATAGACAG
>CABFOW010007083.1:13848-26643 GCA_902141385.1 Timema californicum | reverse complement strand
ACTTAAGTTTATGTTATTTTAAATGTAATATATAACAGGTAATTAAAGATCTTTATATTTATAACAAAACTGTGATCTTTTATAAGTATTGGCAACCCAAAACCTAAACATATGATTTTCGAACTGTCATCCAGATAAAAACCTATCGTGAGTGGAATATAGACGAAATTTGTGTTGAGTTAATGCTAGGTTATGTGGGTTATACCTGCAGGGAACGCATAGAAAAATCAAGAGTGTAGTATTGTAAGTCAAACGAATTAGAGTGTTCCAGGCTTATTGAAAAAAATGTCTTCAGTGTCATTAAAGAAAAAAAGTATTAAAAACTTTTTATATTGTATTAGGAAAAATAAACTAATGATCCTTTAAAGAATTTGAATAAATAATAAATGTCATTATATTACTTTTAGCCATGCTCTGTGTTCAATTTTCTCAAGTATTAGTTTAAATATTTTTTTAAATATATACATGTTAATTCTCTCTCAATCCATTTGTGATTTTTATCATTCTGATCTAGTTCAAAATTCATATGGTAGATGGATCGTTGAATTAGTACACATTCTGTCCACAATGAACAGGCAATTTTATGGAGGTCTAAATCTTTACATGACATTTGGCAATCTTATATTATCATCTATGACACTGTATTAAAAATCAGGTTTATTTATTTTAAACGTGGTTAAATTAATTTGGAAATGGTTGATAAAAATTCTACTGTAGTATTGAGTGCAGATTCTAACACCTCCAAGAAAGATGAAGAGTTTTCAGATTTAGTAAGCTATTCATTTATCTTTAAATTACGACACCTAATAGGCCTACTAGTATAATATGTTTAATAATATTTATCCAACACATTTCCTGTACCTACACATTATTTGAAAATTTAGTTAATAGAATCATAATCCTTATCCAGGATACTTGTAGAACTTAATTGTTGATAAGTTAAAATGTATATATTCTAAGTTATAATATACTTTTCACCTTCTTCAGTGTCTAAATGGCCTAAGGCGTCACTCTCGCTATAAACTAGATTGTCGATGACAAGGCAATCGGTGATCGAATCCCATTGTGGTATAGAGGGTAGTTTCTCCTAAATGGTTTTCCTTTATCCCTCACGTAAATTCGAGTACATTGCTAAAAAATTAAGTCCTACATTTCACTGGGTTACCAAAAGGTTAAATCATGATGTGGGCTGGTGGATATTTTCTCTCACATGATACCCTCCACTTTATACTTACCATCTCTAGATGAATCCATGCATGTACATTTCCAGGTAGGCCTACTCACATCCATCATACAAGCCTACCTACCTTAAATTAATGCTAATTGTTTTGAATCCTGGTTCACTTGCATTTATCCTAGAAAAATAAACTAGCCTTGTGATGGTTTGATTTGGGGTGATGCATAAAATAAATGAATGGGGATTGTATGTTCTATCTGTCCTATTTTAGACTTACTTTCTTGGTTGTGGTACAATATTTTGATATGTTATTCACTATTAATAATTAAGATTTATTTTAAAATAATGGCTTTATTTACTGATTATAATAAACAAATAAAAAAACAAAAAGCAACTTACCTAAAAGTATTTAACAGGTACAGTTTTTTCACTTATTTTGTTAATCATATCAAAACATCATTTTAAATTATTTAAGATAAATTTTTCATAAAACTCTACGCGAAATGTTGGAAAACTATAAGTGAGTCATTTCTATTGGTTTGATAAGTAATTAATGTTGAACACTTTGCAGTAATTGGTCTATTTTGGTTTTATTTGTATTAATGCTATTTGCATGAAGAAGTGATTTCGCAGCTTTATTTTAATATGCATTATTGTGGAAAATCCCTTTTCACATAAATAAGCAGAAACAAAGGGCAGCAAATTTTGAATGGTGATGGTAAAGAGATGGGAATTATTAATACTATCCATGATTTCTTGTATCCATGCCTCCCCTCCTCTGGAAAATTTAGAGTCTACTGGACATACTTACATGCCTACGATTATCGAATTCTTTTTTCCAAAGTGTAAAATTTAAGATAATTGGCTTCAGTAATATGCAAATAACATTTCAAGTTATTTTTTTGAGGCCTCCCATAAAACCTTTCACAACTCCCCGGTTAAGAATCACTGGCCTAGACTGTGTTTCTCATCTGAAATTGGACACTTGGTAATCAACGTTATTAAAGTTCTTAACAATGCTTGATACTAAGTTATTTATAAATGTGGAACCTGACCCATTGTGACTATACTAACAGGAATGTGAAACCTAAGCTCTGGATAGAAGTTACAGTTGTAATAGTGAAAGATTTGGATGGATTGTCTGAACAATGAAGAACGTAATGAACAGGTTAAGAACTTTTTAATTAATTAAATGGTAAGTCATACAATCTACAGTACACAATACAAAATATTGAAATGCTTGTTTGATTGGAGTGCCTAGGCTGTTTCAACAATAGTAGGCGAGGCCTAGGCCTAATTCCAGTGTATAGTAAATAATATTTTTTTAAATACCATGAACATCCGATAAATTTAATTTTTATGTGTGGTACAGTCCCTAAAACATTGGAATTAAATAGGGGCATGATCTCAGTTTTTTTACATTTCTCGTATCAATAGAATTCTATTATCTGATCACATGCGGAATACCAGAGTATTTTTCAGGGCCTTTGAGAGGAATTTTATCAGGAGGTACAAGTTTTTTCTGGCCCCCTTTTATTTTTTTTATCAAGCCTGTCTAAAAAAAGAAATTTATCAATCAATCCTATCTGAAAAAAAATAAATACATAATTTATACTTTTATATAAGAAAAAAGTAAAATCAATAAAACAAAAAATATTATACCTTCACTAATAACTTAGGAATAGTAATAGTAGTGGAAATGTGAATGCTAGTCTTTAATATATTCAAACATATTCTGAGATCCCAGGTAATTCCCGGCCCCTCTTGGACCCCCAGGCCCTTCTGTCGACCCTGCCTGGTTTGGATCATAAACGTCAGGTCCTAAGGCAAGATCTTTCTTTACCCCAAGACAATCTAGGTTGATTATAATAATTAAAAAATTAATTTATAAACACATGTAAGGTTGGATTAAGCTAGGTTGGGAAATTATCATAATAATGAATATATAAACTAGGGCCTATGTTGTATTATTTCCATGATGTTATCAATATGTGTTACTATGGCTTTTTTGATGGGCTCTTTTGTTTAATTTAGTTGAAACGTGCGGCTGTTATGGATGTTATATGCGATTTTGTGAAGATGATAAAATTACTTTATGTTTTAACTTAATTTGTTCAACTTTTTTTTATAAAAAAGTCATTAATAAAGGTATTTTTTATACAGTACATGTAGGCTTAGCAATATGATAGTTATTAGATTTTCATGGTTTATGTGGATGAGCATATACAAAAAATCTCTAGTTCCATATTTCAAGGCCACATTAAACAATATTGCTGAAAGATCACTTGTTGGGTGAGTCTTTTACAATTCTTTTTTGTTTATTCAATTTGCCACGTTTTTATGTTTGCAAAAAATATGGCAAATATCAATATTTCATTTATTAAAAAAAATAAAGCCAAAATTGGGATGGACAATGGGTACCATACCCTTTTATTTTAGTATTATTTAAACAAATCACCAAAGTCACAGAGAAACCTAAATATTGACGAACATGTGTTTTTACCTGTGCTCATACCACCATATTGTTTATTTGTGTTAGCAAAGGTTAATGTCGGGTACACAAAATTAATGTTCGAGACGAGCACACAATTTACCAATACACTTATTGGGCTAATTAACACAAAAGGTTAGTGTGAGCACAAAATGATATGCTCGGGTAAGACAAACACCTGAACATTGAAGGTGTGTGATTGGCTTACTCTTGATACTCGCGCTACTGCAGCACCTTTCGCGATTGGTACAGGACAAGGGGAAGGAATGTTCTTAACTTGCCACTTGTCTGGACCAGCGAGAAGTGAACCAACACATTTTGTAATAACTATCTATAATATGGGTGTCATGGAATATTGCATTGTTGCAATAGTGAAACATAAAACGGATGCAAGACTAAAAAAAAGTCACTGGAATTTACCTACCAATAAACATTAACATAATACTTATTACTATTAAAACAATTCATCAGTGGTCATACAGATTAAATATCAGGCTAATAGGCTTGTGTTCAATTTCTAGCCAAATGTTCTGAGTGAGTTACTCTTCCTCCATGTAAATGCTGTCACAATTCCTTTTCAACTCTACTCTCCTCATCCCTACTCTATTTGCATGATTAAAATATGTATACCAAAATGGGTAGTAAGACAAATGTATAGCTTGAAGAAATAGTAAGATGGGGTAGATAAAAAAAAGTATTGCAACCAGTTTACACTATTAACCTTATTTTATAAATTTTTTAGCACCACGTCTTATTTCCCGTTTGGGTTATACACCTATACTCTTTGCTATTGTATTAGGGATTAGGAAGGTTTAATTTAGGAGGAAGATTGGAAAATAATTTTGGAAAAACCACCTTGAGTGTACTCGACCGGGATCCAACTTCGTTTTCCCTGTCTTCGGTAGTCTAGTTTATTGCAAGCACCTTGGACCACACAACCACCAAGTCTGGTTTTGTATATTATTTAATATTTTGACAAGCCCTTACTTAGTCATTGTTCTAATCATTTAGGTGTTTTAAGAGCCTTAGTCATTGCTATAAACATTTAGGTAATTTATTTAAAACAATGAGCAACCGTCTCTGAGCAACATTGTTTCATATCTGTCTAATAAAGTATTTATATGAACGTTTAAATCTGGCAGAGTATAAGGGTGGCATGCAAGAACATTAGTGAATGCTTAGTGGACCAATAGTGTGTTCCCGAGCACACTTTCGGTCCACCTTTTAACCTATGATGACACAAGCAAACCCACGCTAGTGTCCTCCTAGCATCCACTTAGTGAAATTCTTCCAAACGGCCCTTAGTGTCTGAAAGTTAATTGCCTTTACAAATGTAAGTAGCTTCACAAGACCAACCTGCCCATGGTGAAGTCCTTCAAATGGATATGGCAAGGATCTTTTTTAAATTTCAATTTACTTCAAAAGGGATTTATAGTTTTTTAAACACAATTGTGATTGTTGGTGCTATAAATTTGAAAATACTTCAATAAGATATTTTAGACTAGGCATTTAGTACTAGTGTACTTTTTTTTAGCACTGCGTTGTACCATCTGTTTGGGGTATATACTTATGTACTAATTACAACCCACCTCGGTGGCGTAGTTAGTTAACACAACAGTTTTTTGTTGAGCTAGACTGCTGAGGACGGGGAGATCGAGGTTCGAATCTCGGTCAGATGAACTGGGGAGTCCTAAAAAGTTTTCCATTATCCCTCCACATAAATGTGGGTTCACTTCCTCTAAATTCAACCTCCCCAATTCCAAACAAATTAGCGTAATTATTACTTAAGCGTGTAACCCAAAGGGCTGTAAGACGCAGGGCTAGTAATCATAAAAATAATAATTACACAGTGTGTTAGGAATTAGAAAGGTTTTAAATTTAGTGGATGTGCATCTGCATTTGCATAGTGGGAGAGTGGAAACCCATTTTATAAAACCACCCTCAGTGCTCCTGACCATGATTGAACCCCAAAATCTTTGTCTTTGGTAGTCTAGTTTATTGCAAGAGTAGCGCCTTGGCCCATGCGGCCTCCGAAGTGGGTTGTACATTATTAATCCTACTAATGGTGAAGGGGGTGGAGGTAGAAGGACCTTGACCCTTATTATGAATTAATTTATTTCAACATCAAAAACGTTATATGATTGCATTAAGCTTTTAGAGTTTTAATTTTCTCTTTAATTGTATCATTTCATGTTTGGACCAACAATATAGAGCAGTGGTATTCAAACCGAGATTCGCAGAACCTTGGGGTTCTGTGGAATGTTTTCAAGGGTTTTGACACTTTTTTTTTATAAAAATTCAGATTTTTGTTTTTGTTAAATCATTTCATAACACTTTGATTAAATTTTTTGGTATCCAAAAATGTCTGTAATCAAATTTGTTGTTCAAATCGAGTCGTTAGAGTATTTGTTCATGAAGATTAATTCTTTTTTCGAGTTGATTCACTTGTCGGGAACACTGAATTGTATTGTAATATAGACGATGAAAAATGGATGCAAAGTAGAGCATATCTTGCTGACATTTATTCTCTTTTAAATGAAATCATTAATTCACTCCAAGGAACAAAAACGCATATTTTCACACCTAACAGCAAGATGACGTGATGATTTTAAAGCTTGATCTTTGGAAAATCTATGTAACTATAAGTGACCAGGGTGTCTACCATCTGGGAAAATCAGGGAAAACGGGAATTAGCCGGGAATTTGAAGTGATCGGGAATAAGTCGGGAATTTGATAAATCGCAATAAAAGTCCGGGAAAGTGATATTTTACTCAAAATATGAAGTACAATGATCAGTAAATTATAATGTCACTTTTTTGTTTGTAGCTGTGTAATATATTTTTAATTCCTAGGTGTAATATATTTTTAATTCCTAGAAACAATTTTAATTCAAATTTTAAAACTTATTATTATTTTAATTTTAAAAAAGATTAATAGAAAAACAATGGTGGAGGTGGGGGGGGGGGGCGATGAGTTAGAATGAAGTGACATACTTTTTTAGTCGGGAATTTTAGGAAATGATCAGGGGAAATCAGGGAAAAGGTCGGGGATTTCATTGGTCAAGTTTACATTGGTCAAGTTTAGTAGACATCGTGGTGACGAGCAATATTTTGAAAATACAAACAATTATTTTGTTTCAAAAGATGCTTAGTCTTAATGAAACACTTCAAAATTTCACTATTGAACATTTATCAAATTTGCAGGAAAGTTTGAGAGCATCATATTATCTGGTGTCAAAACATTCAGTCATATAATTGGGTTCAAATTCTATTTTATTGTCTACCGAGGATGGAAAGAGAACATCTAATTTACATATCAATGGATTTTACTTTAAAAATACAATTTGTACAAGAGTAACACTTTGCTTTTTGGCTGAAAGCTTACACACAATACCCGGAAGTGTCAGATCAAGCCGTAAAAACTCTTATACCCTTTGTTACCACCTATCTTTGTGAACCATCTTTTTTGACCTACATCAGCACTAAAACTAAATACAGGAACAAATTAGATGCATTATATGAGGTGTGTTTGCAAATTACAACAATTACACATGAT
The DNA here is from genome assembly GCA_902141385.1 of Timema californicum. Taxonomy (NCBI): domain Eukaryota; kingdom Metazoa; phylum Arthropoda; class Insecta; order Phasmatodea; family Timematidae; genus Timema; species Timema californicum. The sequence continues at coordinate 19,420 of CABFOW010007083.1, read as the reverse complement.
TTTCAACAGTGATGTAGCAATAAATAGGCACATCGAATCCATTTTATTAAGTTGATTACTATTGCTTGTAATATTACCATTTTAATACTATATTATCATTATATAACTGTCATTGTTTTCAATAAAGAATTTTGATAATACATAATTTGTTTTTTCTAATTTTTATTTCTACAAATATGAAGTAAAGTAAGTAGTGCTGCAGTGGCGGCTTGACCTTTATTAGATTAAAAAATTGCCTGTGGTGCATTTTTTTGTATTAGAGTGTCAAAGAAATAACATTTAAGTGTAGGGTTCCACAGGTGTTAGGTACACTGATTGTTGGAAAGTGGGAGTGTTACAAAAATGTTTAATCTGCTAGAAAAATAAAATTGACACAATCATAACAAACTTTACTTAGTCTACCACCAGGGAGGGATCCGAAGGCGGTACTCCTCTATTGTTTCTACTTTCCAACTCTGATCCTTCATAAATGGCTGAAGTATATTAATTAGTAATAATAAATTTACTGCAGTAAAATAATCCAATACAGATTTCTTCATGGGAAGTTTCTTTGGCATTGTGATTTTATACTTAAAATAAATTTTTCACTCCAAATTAAAACTCTTGGTTCTGATGAATAAAAAAATATGAAATTATAATTATATAATTACTATATATTGTTATAATATTATACATTTTTACTGAATCCAACCCTGCCCAAAATTGGTCCCAACTCCACTACTCAGACTCCACAGCCCTGACCATAAATATATAATTTATAATAGTACTTATGTTGTTGAATTCCATCAATTTTACACAGTTCAGTTCTAACTTTAAAAAAAATTGGCTTAATAATATGTAATTTTTAAATCACACATAAAATTAATCAAACTGTCCACCATTGTTGAAGATATACAGCTTGAAAAAGTATTGCCTTTAAAAGTGTCATTATCTGACCACAAGTATTCTGACAAAGTATGAAACATAACTGAATCAATATTTTTTATTGAAGTAAACTTTTAAAACAAAGCTACTATTTTGTAGAGCTAAAAATATTGTTGAAATTGAACATAGTAGGTACCACTTTTTTGGCAGTGTGTCGAAATATGAGATAACTAATGTTAACAACACTCATAAAAAGTAAATGAAAATATAATCTTTTACAAAATATATTTACTTGGTTTTAGTTTTAATCATAATAACAGGAATTTGAGTAAATAAGTCCACTTGGCATTTGACTGGATAAATAGGTAAGGGAAAAAAACTACCTTTATTTATTTTATCAGCCACATGTGGATGTCAAGAAGTTATTAAAGCAACTAGACCTATAAATCAATGGTATCTTATGATTTTGATGTTTTTAATTGGCTTATATAAATGTTTAAGACCTGACATTCTTTTACTTTCTTGAAATATTGTAATTGATAAAGTTGTCAACCTTCATATCATGATGCTTATTGACTTTTTATGTGCTCCTGGACTCGAAATGGGGGTTTACAATGATGTATTCTCTTTCTCTCTGTATATATCTGTACTCTTAGACACAGCCTATGGTTTGATGAATTTAGTTCAAACCTTATTTTTATTTGATCACTTATTTGTTATCACTGTAAATATTAACCAGGCCAAGATATTTCAAATTTAACCACAGATTTTAAATATTGTTCAATCTTAATGAAACTCACTTTTAATATAGGACTAAATGTTTTTTTTTGTGCTTATTTCTAAGATTAAAGTTGATTTGTTAATGGGTAAAAGCTATAAAGGCTACAAAATATATGACCAATTTGTGACCAGGATTTTTGAAATAGGTTTAGTTTTTTTATAAAATTATAACAAAGTTCAATATGTATTGTATTGTCTTAGGACTTAGACTATCATGAATAGATGTGCTTACTTTATTTTGTGTATTACTGACTGGGCCAGGGGATTCACACAGATAAGTACACATGGTAAAACTCTCTCTTTTATCCAATTTTAACGAAATGTAACATGAATATGATCTTTTTTTATATATAATTTCATATGCCTAATTTTTCACATGGGTGTTTAGTAACCGAATTAAAGGCACCTAAATTATGGACTCAAATTTTGAAAATACATATTTAGCCTGGTTCTAAAATAATTCAGAACATAGTGATATTATTTAATATATTGTCTATGATGACTTTGTTCATTGTGTCAGTGTTAACTGTATTAAGGAGCCCCCAACATGGCTACCATTTTAGTTATACACATAAAACAGGATATTTGTGTGCGTTTTCATAAAAATCTAAGCCACTTGCTGGAAAGCTAAAATTTGGAAGGCAGGGAAAAAATAACTCCAGGTAACAAAATTTTGAAAATCTTACATTTCAAAACTGGGGCCTTGGAAATAGGAGTAAGAAGGCAAGAAAATTTCAAAACCAAGGAGATTAAAATTACGTAAGTATGATAAAAAAATTCAAATAATTTGGGCAAGTAGAGGCTACCCAAGATAACCAGAAAAGTTTATAAATGTTAAAATATTTAAAAATTAATGTATGGAAAAATGCGATGAGACAGGCATCTAGAAAGAAAAGTCCATATAATAAGAAAAGATTACAATTTAAAAATGGGAGGCAAAGATATAGGAGATTACACATTTTTTAAAACTAATTCTAAAGTATCTTATTAATATGGTAGAAAATAAAAAAATTGTGGTCAGGTAAAGGATCCAAATAATATTCACATCTAAAATCTCAAAATGGGATCTGGGAAAATGGGAGGGCCTGAGATTTACAAAACTAATAACTCTTCTCCTTGTATGCTAGAAATTTAAATTCTGCAAGTAGGTACACCTACCATACCAAATAACTGTGCAAGTTTGAAAAATTTAAATATAAATATGAGGGGCCGGCAAATTGGGGCTAAAGATTTACAAAACTAATAGAAAATACAGATTTTTAGTTCTGTATGAAATAAAAATTTTGCAGGTAAATACGAAGACCACCTCATATAACTATAAAACCTAAATGTTTGAAACTTCAAAATAATAGCCTTGGAAATAGAGGGGGCTCAAAGTTTCCATGTCTGAAAACATCACTTAATGGTGTAGTAGGAATATAAGATTTTGCAGGCAGAAGTAACACCACAAATAACCATTAAAGCCTGAAAATTTTTGGTCCAGGAAATGAGAGATGTTCAAAATGTCCAAACCTAATAGAAATAAAAGAAGGTTTGGTTTGATAGAGAATTTAAACTTTTTCATGTAGGTAAATATTCCAAACTGTCTTATAAATTTTGAAGTTTCAAAACAAGGGTCTGGAAAAGGTCGTCATTGTCCAAAAGTAAATTAATAGGAAAAAAAAATCCATGTGGGCGGGAAAATAAATATTGCACACAGATAAAGGAACAACCCCAGATGTCCATAAAGGTATTCATAATGGAAAGCCAGGAAATGGAGGTAGGATATCAACATTTGCTAAACTAAAAACTTCTAGACATAGTAAAATTTTGAAATAAGGGTCAGGTATAGGAGGGAATACTGCAGAACACCAAAAACCTTTGAAAATTTAAAATTCCAGAAACCAGAAACTTTAAAAATTTGAAATCTAAAATGGGGGAGGAGGGGCCCAGAAAAGATGAACTCAACATATTAAAAGTAATAGACAAAAAAATAACCTTCTTGGTTTGTTGCAAAATTTAAATGTAAATATAGATGAAAAAAAATCCTAAACATAAACACAACATCCAAAGATTATTGAAAAGGAGACTTATTATATTTGTAGTTACAGAGCTAATAATTGAAGCCAGTAACGGTGATTTAGTTCTGTGATGGTGTGTATTATTTCATTTATGTTCTTTAATTATTTGTAATGCTTCTTTTTTCCAATGTATTTCTGTGAAGCCGACTTAATTCATTTATGCTCTTTGGTTATCCATGATGCTCCTTTTTTCCACTATTCTGTGACAGTGTCTATTATTTTATTTATGAGTTTTGATTAACCTTGAGGCTCCTTTTTTCCATTATCATTTATGCTCTTTGGGTAACCTTGATGCTCCTTTTATAATATTTTTTGTAAGATATTTTATTTTAAATCTTCATTTATATTCTTTTGTCAGTTTTGATGATTTTTTTCTTCCAATATGTTTCACCAACAGCATAAATTATTGCATTGTACAAGGCTGCCATCCATCTGGAAAACCGGGAAAACGGGTAAATGTCAGGGAATTTCTTAAATTTCCTAAAAATAACTGGAATTTTGAAAAATGAAGTCAAATTTTTGAAAGTATTTGGCTATTTTGCTAACATGCTATTTTTACATTGAGGTTTTTCTGCATGAAAATTGATTAAAATTGCGATTGTAATGCATGAACTTCACAGTGAAGGCTATTGCTATATTGCGGCATTACGTAACCCAAGAAAATCTGTGCATGTGTAAACATCAGTGGATGCGCTGTGATCACCGTTCTAGTTGTGAGAAAGCGTCTGCGCAGCCTTTGATTTGACACGTAATACGCATGCAGGCATTTGATCTTTGGTGTTCTAAGTTCCGAAATAGTGACAAAACTGATTTATTGTTATTTCCTATAAATATTGTTTTAATTAATTATATTATGGCGTTATATTAAAATAGTTTATTTAACACATCAAAAAGTTGCAAATTTGCTTTTTCAATTTAGTGACCCCTTGCACATGCTCGAATACATAGTTATTTTAGTATTTCTCACTTCTAAAATTACATGCATATTTGTTTTGAAGTCCAAAGCGTTTCATTTCAAACACCCACTATTTACAACGAGAAATAATTTTTTAGTCTAAATGTGTGTAAAGCAATGCATCCATCTTCCAAAAACAAGCATCAAATAAACAAGTAAAAAAAATGTTTATTTATTTATGATAGGCCTAGGCCACAGACATGGAAATAACAGATACCCAGCCTTATGGGAGATTTGTTGCGCCCCTCGACTCAGGTAGAACTTAAAATATCCAGTGATAACAGCGCTTCCAAGTGAGAATTCTTTGAAACAACTCACTTTCAAAATGTTTCTCATCGGAAAGACAAACTGATAGAGTGAGAGCTAAAAGTTGCTGTCGTGTCTCTCCTAGTACAATAGTTCAGGTAGTGGCAATCCCTTACCCCACCTCACCTTTGCAAACAATGGGGAGGGTTGGAACCAAATATACAATAGCAGTGCTTCTACAGTGTTTAAACATAAGTGACACGAGTCTTGGAAATGCACTTGTAAATGAATTATTAAATATTTTGTGACCAGCTTCTGCAGTCACAATTCTCTAGGATTCACTTTTTTGTTAGACTGGACTTCAAATAACTGGGATATCAGTGTCCGAATACCGATCGATTGTACTGAGAGTGTTTTTTCCTAAAATGCTTATAATTCTCTTTCAACGCAAATACGGGCACATTTCTCAAACATTTTACCTTCCTCATTCCGTATCCATTGGATTAAACACGCGGATAGCTGTAATGGGAAGTATGACCCGTGTGCACAAAATATGTCAGTAATTAAAATTAAATACTTATGTTGTAAAGGTTGCATTTATTTTTTACATTTAGTTGTCAAATGAATACAAAATATACAAGGATATGCTACTTAAATTAAAAAAAAA
>CABFOW010007082.1:0-26646 GCA_902141385.1 Timema californicum | reverse complement strand
TTACTATTATTTAATGTATCACATGAACAAAAGAGCACCCTGTTCGGTCGCTTCATTTTAGACGACAATAAAAACCTACTGGCCCATGGCAATATAATAACAACAAAACAAATGAGCATAAAAAAATTCAAAGACACACAATACACAACACTTAGGACTTCGCCTTAATCAACTAAATTTTTGTATCGTAGCCTCAGACTAACAAATTCAATACGTTAATGCATTCCTTTACATTTATTTACATAACAGTGCGTTACTGGGATGTGATAGTCACGAGTCTATAGTCATATTCTAAGTCACTCCGAGATACGACAGTGTTAAATACCAAGTTCTCTTCTAAGACATATTGAAAAATATTATATAATATATAAATTACGGAGTCACTATTTACAACAGGAAGAAAGAAGAGCAGTGAAATCCTACGTTTGCCAATATTCTCAGCTAGTGCCCAGTAGCTAGTCTATTGTTATGCTCAGCAGCTGATGGGAACAGCAAAGGATGTTATTTTCGCCAATATTCTCGACTAGTGCCCAATAGCTAGTCTATTGTTATGCTCAGCAGCTTATGGGGATAACACAGGATGTTATTTTCCCCAATATTATAAACTAGTGCAAATAGCTAGTCTATTGTTATGCTCAGCAGCTTATGGGGATAACACAGGATGTTATTTTCCCCAATATTATAAACTAGTGCAAATAGCTAGTCTATTGTTATGCTCAGCAGCTTATGGGAACAGCACAGGATGTTATTTTCCCCAATATTCTCAGCTAGTGCCCAATAGCTAGTCTATTGCTATGCTCAGCAGCTGATGGGAACAGCACAGGATGTTATTTTCGCCAATATGCTCAGCTAGTACCCAGTAGCTAGTCTATTGCTATGCTCAGAGTTTATGGGAACAGCACAGAATGTTATTTTCGCCAATATTCTCGACTAGTGCCCAATAGCTAGTCTATTGTTATGCTCAGCAGCTTATGGGGATAACACAGGTGGGATAACACAGGATGTTATTTTCCCCAATATTATAAACTAGTGCAAATAGCTAGTCTATTGTTATGCTCAGCAGCTTATGGCAACAGCACAGGATGTTATTTTCGCCAATATTCTCAGCTAGTGCCCAATAGCTAGTCTATTGTTATGCTCAACAGCTGATGGGAACAGCACAGGATGTTATTTTCGCCAATATGCTCAGCTAGTGCCCAGTAGCTAGTCTCTTTCTATGCTCAACAGCTTATGGGAACAGCACAGGATGTTATTTTCGCCAATATTCTCAGCTAGTGCCCAATAGCTAGTCTTATTGTTATGCTCAGCAGCTGATGGGAACAGCACAGGATGCTATTTTCGCCAATATGCTCAGCTAGTGCCCAGTAGCTAGTCTATTGTTATGCTCAGCAGCTGATGACAATCTAAATTGGATGTTAAGCTAGGTGGGTAGTTGAGGTGTTACTTACTTAATTATCATATACACTACCATAGTTGTTTTTACAGCCTTTCCGATTTTGTAGACGCAAATATTAGTTTACATATATGTGCAGATGAAAAAGAAGATAAAATCACCCACTTTAAAAGTAATTTATTAGCTTGTTAAAACTACAACCTGTACTTTATTTAAACCCTAAAATATAAGAACTATGTAATTTTCAAAATTTACATCGAATCAACAAAGAGTTTGTTTTTGTTTCACCTCTTATCTCACTTACAGCTTATGTGGGTTTGATTGCACTAATAGGATAGGGACGATTATAGGTGGATGTCAGAGTAAATGTGCTCATATTTTCGTAGAGAGAGCGGGGGTGATCATTCATGACACGCCAACCTCTGCACACCTACGTGGGATTATTAACTAATAAAGAGGTTTGGTGGAAATTTTAGCATACATTCTGAAAGTGTGCATACGGTTGGACATAACTTTGTTAATAATATTACATCAACTAATTTTAACCAAATATAATATTTACAAAATTCATTGTCAGATAAGTATACCTTCACGTCTTTTAGCCTATTGGATTTTGAGATGGCCAACGGCCCACCTCTTTAAGTTTTGGGGTGCTTATATTAATTGGAGTAGCCGGTCATTAGTCATTAGTCATTAGCGAGGCCTCAAATTTCATTACCTAAAACTGATCAAAATATGTCCAAATAACTAAAAATTCTAAAAATATACTTCAAATTTTCGAAGAATAACCTACAAATATGAAAAAAAAAGCTAGTGGTAAATGCACACGATTAAATCAAACACGCACTTTACAGATTTACAATGCAATGAAAAGGCCTTACAACTAAGCTCTTGCTCTGCCAAATATAACATGGATTAACAAATATCTGCTTCAGAAGAAGTACCTACCCATCCCAACCTAACCCTCTCCAGCCTAGTTTCAATGTCTCACCAGGAACAGATTTATCTTATAATCACGACAACTGTGATTACAGTTTGGTGCATTGATACATCTATAAAATATCTATAGTATCAACAAAATTATTTTATTCAAAATAAATGCTTTAAAATGACTCAAAGATGATTGAAAATGACACAAAAATTTTTAAAAATTCCTTAAATTGACCCAAAATTGACGAAAACCAAGACATTTTAATCTTACACCCTAAATTACATAGAGTGACAAATACATGACCTATAAATATACATTTCTATAACCAGTTGATCATGAGCAGAGTTCATGTATTGTATTTAAGAGCATTGTGTGGGACGAACTCAAAAAAATATGCAATGTCATCAAAATCCAACACTGATCATTATTATTATTATTTTATTACTACTATTACAAGTGCTAGTGGATTACATGATGCTACAATAACACCTGAGGCTAAAAGTTTTAGTTTAAAACTGAATTGCTTTTTATGACATCCACGTGCTTTCACCGAGATGTTCCCAAACCAAGTGAGAGGGAAAGCATGTTTGGATAGTTTTAGATTGTTAGCGCGTGTGAGTGTTAATAGGTTGGTAAGAACACAGTGCTATGTTACAATAGACGTATCATAAGACTAATGTCTGACTGACCTTTACTGGGACAAGGACAAGGGTCTCAGTCTCGTCTTTTATGGTTTTTTGATAATGGGAAGGCTAGGATAAAAATCTGGGCCAGGTATATTCTTTATTTATTTTTAATTAATTCATTCAGCATAGAGATTGTTTAAATTATTATTTATTTTTCGCGTCTTACTAATCATCCAACCTCTCTTCATATCTAAACAAAATAGGTAAGGGTGAAGAAGGTAGACTTTAAAAGAATTGTACCCAAATTTGAGTGGAGGCAGAGGGGGACACCTTTTATGAAAACTAATCTCAGGACAATCAGAGGAAATTCTAACCACGACCTGCTTGTCACCTGTAAATTGTTCTATATGAGAATGACTTCTTAGTCCCCACGTGCACCATAGTGATTACTAAAGTTGTTAATAACTTATTCTAAGAGATGGGAGTTTTAGGGTATATTAGAGGATACACATCCACATTAGCATATGGAGGGAATGGGGAAAACCATCTTTCGATGTATCCAGCTGAGACTCAAAATTGTACCTTCCAGTTACAGGCAATCCAATACACTTTGAGTCAGACGCTTTAGGCCACTCTGCCATCGATGTGGGTCCAACTGTGGAAACAGATGTGCTTCCTAAATGCTTTCCCACTCTCCCCCCGTACGCGAATGCTGGTACATTCCCCTAAATTCTACCGTCCTCATTTATGCCCAATTATTTGGATACCCCAAACGGGTTGAAAGACGTGGAGCAAGGAAATACACTATTTACTTTAAGGTACTTACATAAAAATGTTGTGTTAAGTAATTTGAAAAGCTTCCTACAACTTTTGGATCTTTTCTCCGGCACGATGTGGATGTTACATCCAAACATGAGCGAAAGTTTCACTTTGACCAAAAATAGACTTGTTTGGGTAATCTTATGTGACTTAGTTTAGTTTTGTCCCAGACACTTTATTAATTTGAACGACATAATCTCGCTTGTTAACTCCAGCACTCACCCAACTGTACATAAACTGGCGCTTCACTGACATACCGAGAAACGTCGCTGTGAGGACAAGAATGTTTATTGCAGGTCCCAAGGACCAAGCCCCTATCTCACACATACTGAGAGTCAAGGTGGATACACAAACATTTCGTCTTGGATAACACACTAGTGGTTCATATAAACTCTTGAATCACGTCTTTCAACACACCCCTGCTATACGCGTCTAGTTATATTAATTGGGAGGATACAATCTAGTGGAAATGTAGAAATATTTGAATTGAGAGTGAGTGAGAATTAATGAAAAACACCAAAATCACCCTCAGTCAATATTCGAACACTGACCACACCCATCAACATTAAGTCTGACCAGATGAAACTGATAATTATTCCACGTGCTCACCGGTAGGGGCCTTAAACCTTTTTAAATGACTTAATTTAAGAGGCGGGGATAAATCTGTACCCCAGATCCATAGTATCGTAAGTCACAACTGGTCCACTTTTCATGAGAGCCCAAAAACATATTCTAACTCTGTTCACGCTTCAGGGCAAGACAGAGAAGCCTTATTATAACTTTTTTTGCAGTGAAAATGTAAAAGTCTACAACAATTTTTTTTATCTGTAGAATAATTTTTCTTTAATACATTTAGTTTTATTAATAAATGGACTTACGATGTTGTGGTTCTAAACACAAGCAGTTAATATGGACTTACGCTCCTATGCCATAATGATAAAAGTGGTAATAGGGGCTAATAAAATTGTAGAATAATTAATAATAGTTATGATTTATTAATGTTATTGGTATATACAGTAACAGTAATAATAGTACTAAGGTCTAATAATAAAAGAATAACATTATTTTAACTTTCCTAGTTAAAATTACAATAATAATTCACTGTGCTATTGGATAAAATTCAGTCGGCAAAAGAAACATGTTTATAATCATATAGGCTATATCCTGTTTTATTCTAGTTCAGATGAATCCTCTTCAAGGAAATCTCCAACATCATCTCCATGTGGAATGCTATCGAAATACGCTCTATACTCTTCAGGAACCCACTCACTGCATGAGAGTCTGTATATCCCTAAACTTTTCATTACTTATTTTCTTTCTTGTTGTTCTTAATAGAGGTAGAATCTCAGGCATTGTTAAGCCTATTCGTTTACTCCTCTTCAAATAAACCTTTTTGAAAGTGTCTTCACTGAAACTGGTTTTATAGTAAGCAACACCTTTATCTTCTCTTCGCAACTGCAGCCACACTGCTTCAGATATCAGAAATGGTCCTCCATCTGTGTTCTTTTTTCTTAATATTAGTGTACCATTTTTCTGCTTTAGATGTAAAAAATTAATAAAGTTTTCTAAAGTCATTCTTTTAGTTACAAATGGATTCTTCGATTCACAGGTCGAAATGAAATTTATCCAATCATTGGTTGTATACATTGTGTTTCTCTGAACTTTTTTCTCTGCCCTCTCAATGATACTGTGCTTCCCATCAACCTCCATGTGTGAGTGACCAGCAAGAAGGAACTTGTGATTTATGACTTCTAAATGTGGGGGTCTTTTCCATTAGCCACATGTACATGAAGATCATATTCAGGTTTCTATTCTGTCCACTGCAATTATCCGTCCACACTGTGAGGTTCTTTGTTTTTGTTAATTCTTCACTTGCCCAAGCAAAAAAGCAAGAAGCGATTTCACTCCCCCCTCTTCCTCCAGTAGTCTCATCCCAAATCATGCAATGAGTTTTGTTTTCTGTTGTATCATATATTGTATAGTTTAGTGTCCATAGTTTTCTTAAATAAAAGCTTTGCGAATTTGTTAATGCTGGTGTAGGGAGGTATTTTTGTAGATCTGCTGTAATAGCTTTTGTGTTTTCATTTTCCTTGGCATTAAGTTTATCCTTTCTTTTTAAAGTACATCTAAGAGATGCTTCCTCTAAATGATCCTCTTTTTGCTTTTTCAGCTCTTTCAGTTTTTCATCAGACTTTTCATTTTGTATGCAACAGTCAATCTTGTCACACGTATCACAAGTATCGCTATCCGGCAAATGAAAAGAGTAATTGAATTCTTCATTGAATACCTTAGAAAATAACAATTTTTTTTCTGGTTTGATGCCATACTTTTTGCAGTCTTCAACGTACATGTTATACATTTTGCTGATATTTAAGTGGTTCTCTAAGTACTTTATTTGTGACCTCTCCTTACTATAATGACTCTCATACGTGGGATATTTCCTTATATGACATTTTATTACTTCTAAGGTTTCAGGAGGTCGGAGACGGTGTATGGTGTCCTCCAAGGTCTCCATCCACAAGACCAATGTCACTTGTATTTTTCAAAACATATCTTGTAAACATATCAGAAATTGAAAGAGTGTTTAAAAAAGGTTTTGCACACTACTTATTCTTTGTTCTTGTTATTTAAAAATTGTATGTTACTCACGCTTTTGTTTTTCTTCGTTCCATCTCTTTGCCGCTGCCTAGCTACAGGTTTGTATTTTATACATGAAGCAACAAACTGCCGTTTTAAGTACCATGTTCTATTAGATTTCCAAAACGCAGAATGAATATTCAATCTTTCTTCACGTGTAAATCTTTTGCTACACTTTAAATGGCAAGTATCTCCACATGGAGGTTTTAATGGTCTTTCTTCCGTTAATTTTCCTTTCGCATTTACATATTTCTCACCAGAAAGTATTTTTCTTTTCCTTATGTTCTTTTTCCAGTTTACTGGATTTCTTATTCTTTTTTTTACCCTTTTCAGTACGATTTATCGCCTCATCATTTGAATCTGAGTCGCTATAAGGAACAAGTTTAGATTTATTTAATGCTGTTGTAGGTCTAGTATTTGTATTAATAGGTGTTTGCGATACTACAAAATAATCACAAAACGACATTTCAATTTAACAATTCTCCTGGGGCACATAAGTGGGATCATCCAAATCATTTTCAGAGAATAAACTGCTTGCAGATGAACATTTATCCAAAAGGTCATTTTTATCCGGAGATTTCTGATCTGGTAAACCATCAATGTGCACTTCCTCTTGTACAATTTCAGCAGGAGGATGATCTTCAACTTCTGGTTCTGCAAAGAAAGAAGCTTATTAGTTTATAATATTTATATACTTGGTATTTAGGATATAGCCTAAACACCACGATACTAATCTGACAATGCATGACCCATGGCAGTCAGTTGAAATGTTGAAACGTTAAAAAATGCCACTGGCGTAGAATCACACAAATACAAATCACTGCTGCAAAAAGTATATATTGCCTCTTGTACAAAAAGTAAGGTTAGCTTATACTTTATAGTTGCATTAGGACAACGGCCCACCCTGGTGCGTATTTTAAGGTGAATGTGAATGAAGGGTGAGTGTAGAATAACATGGCCGAACATAATTATTATTTGTTAATTTATTTATTTTTGGCTCTTAATATAATCATATTATTGTTACTGCTAAATACCCAGTTTATGAGAATAACAATAACTACTCGAGTGATGATACAGGTTTTAATATTGTAATAAAACAACATATGCCTATCTTGTACAATTAGATTATAAAGCTGGTGGAACTAAGGTTCATGCAACAAATCCGGGTGCACTGTCTGAAAATTAGGACAATGGTTTAATCATCTTTTCTATAACAAAAAAATATGAACTAACTAACTAACCTGTAATTCGGTTAAAGAAGGCGCCAGGCTGCTGTTCCTGGATGTGTTTTCTTTATTATTAGGAATCTCTATTATTAATGGAGACACTGAAAAACTAGTTGTTTCTTCTGAAATACAAACATGGTCATGCTCTATCGGTACTACTGTGTTTTGTTGTTGTGCCAACGAAAGTATAAGTCTTCCTCTGCTTGAAACAGTACTGTTGTATAGTCAAGTCATTATTATTTAGTCAACTAACCACGTTAAAACACCAGCCTTCATTAAAACGTACTAGAAATGTCTGCAATGTTTAACTGAAATAACCTCTAACTTCAATCCAACAACGAACACCAACCTTATAACCTCAAACTGAGCTGACCACATGAAGCTGTAAGACAGCTGATTAAAAGAATGACAATAATGGACTTAAGTTACTAGCCACTAAATACAGTACAGGAGCCAGACTAACGTAAGTCTGACTCTGGACTTGCGTTCACTCACTTAAGCTTACAGTTTAGAACTAAAACATCGTATCTGGATATACGGTAGTATAGCTCAAACCTATGTTGTGAATTACGATCTTATAGCTCTAGCTAAATCCATAAATATATATTTTTAGCAGACATACGATAGTGTGGTTCGATAGAAAATATCATTATGACTAATAATCAGCTGAAACCAGAAAATCGATATTTTTGAACTTACGATACAATGGGTCTGAGGTACAGAAATAAATTGGTTTAGTTAAAGTGCACCCACATTAAAGTGGAGGGGAGTTGAGTAATACGCATTGTTAAATCATATTAGAAAAGCCCTCATTATATCTTACCAGGATTTGAACCTGGTCCGGGGCTGGGAGAGGTGGAAGGGGAGCATAAATTAATCGTGGAGATGGTTTAATGTTTTAATTATTGAGTTATCTATCTAAAAACATAATTTATGTAAGGAAAATAAGGGTAAGTTATATAAAGTGCACCCGCAGCTACGCGCAGAAATAATGGTAAAAGCACATTCAATCAAGAGTTCTCACTCTCTTACACCAGAAAAAAATACATCCTAGATGGTAGACAAAGACATGGACCTAGGCAAGAGGGCAGAGGTGCCTGGCGGTATCAAAATGGAGGTGGAGAACAGAAATTTTATTTTCTTCCCTGTAATTGGTATAAATTATATGCTTCGTTAATAACATATAATACATATGCTAAGTCTCTTCTCGTCTATGAAGAACAAACTAAACTGCATGGAAATGTTTTTCGAACAGATAATAGAGAACATGTTTTCTAGTCTTTGATTCCTCAAACTAAGTGTCAACCAATTTCCTCATGCAATTTGTCTACGCGCGCTTACATGCTGTTTTACCACGACACAGGATTAAATGTCTTATGTCTTTCCGACTTACATACCCTTGCCCTTAAAAGTCTTATGACAACAAAATATTTATAATGGTTGACTGATGATGATGATGATGATATTAGTATTAATAATGATGATGATGATGATGATGTTAATAATAACCCAAACTGGTTGTAAGACTCTTTGTAAAGTAATTAAAAGTACTCTTTTCTCACAAATTAGATAAAACTATTATTATTATTATTATTATTAGCATCGCGTCTTACTACCCGTTCGGGTTATACGCACTTACGCTAATGTGTAATGGTAGGGTGATTGTGAGATGAAATGGAGGACCTACAGTTTAACGTGGAATCCAAACCACGGTGGAGGCCTGGCATTCCCCACATTCACAAGATGTCTTGTCAGAGGTGAAGGAAAGGTTTGGTAATCAGATAAATATGTGCCAGGAACGGGGATTGAACCCCGGACCCGCAGCACAGAAATCCGACACCTTACCCCTCGACCACCAGGTCACCCATTTAGATAAATCATCTAGTGAGTAATAGAACTGATATAAACTGTAAATGGCTTTAGTATCTTAAAGCAGTTTAAAAATATATCCATACGTTCTTACCTCATCTATTGTTTTTCCAGGGCATAGAAGTTTAGTTTAAGATATGACAGTGGTAATGAATAAGAACATATATCAGTGTGTGAAGATATTGTTTTACTATTCTAGCTGAAATCGTGACCGAAAGCTAGAAGGTGTTAAAATGTTACACTTTACTTCTATTTACAGGGAAGCCCGGCTGGGTGCACTGAGTTTGGTTTAACACATGTTATTCTCACTATAGTTATCCCATTCTCCTTCCATGCTTATATGCATTTATTCTAGGCTATTCTCTTTATCTCTATATCATATGTTCGGTCATTAGTATTCCTATGTGTAAAATATATCAGCACATACGTACAGTAAATCTTCGAATTATGCGGTTAATTCGTACCGAAGATTTCCACGCAACCAATAAACCCGTATAAGTTGAATTGGGCTTAACTACGAACTATTTTTGACATATATTTTCATGTCAAAGAATAATTAAAGCTACATAAGTTTTGCGTACGAAAAAAACTTCATCCAGTATTCTATTGAGTATTATCATACAAATAAAACGGTGATGACACTGTTAGCTGTGTGTCAGTTTACTAGGAAACCAAACTATTATGTATAAAGTATAATTGATAGATGGCACTACTAGCCGTATGTAGAAGTACTGCAACCACATATTTTCGAATTCTCGTAACTCGAATTCATTTAGTTAGAAAGACTTAATATATTTTGAAAAAATTGATGTCTTAGACTTTTAATCTTCGTTATTAACTTCTATGCCATGCTGATAGTGTTAGGTATTTGGTTTTAAATATAATTATAAAATCCTAGCACCTGGGAGTAATTGTTCTGTTTATTTGGAACACTCTCTTTATTACAAGTTTAAGGACAACAAAGGTGTTTATTTAGATGACGCTCCGGGTAACTGATTCAGGTGTTTGTGTAGGAAGTTCCACCGGCCCACAAAAGTGTTTAGAACAGTAGCTGGTAGGTTAAGAAGTCACTTGTAAACTTGTCACACCCTTGTAATCCTCGTGTCAAGAAATAGTGCGGCAGGCGCCTCAAATGCCAACAGTGCTATCACCCGCACATACCGCGTGGACTCGCTGTTAACTAGACCGACTCCCTTTCTCAGGCTAGTTGTACCATAAAACTGCACTTCTTTCTAACACGATACATGGCATATATTAAGTTCCTTTTTAGTTACCTCACAAGTATTCTCTCTGTATTCCCTTCACAGACTTTTTTCTATTGGTTTATCACATTTTTATCTTATCTCTGTATCTTCAAATAGTATTTTTGCTTTCCTTGTATTTTATTCATTCTATAGAAGGATTTTGGAAGGAAGAAACCTTTAGAAGAGATACGATTTTTTTACATTCGACAATGATATTATTATATCTTACTCTATTTTAAGTACTAGTTTTTTTATCTGTCTATAGCAGGCTAATGACATGCCAATATTAGCCAACCTAGCAAAACAGATTTTTTTAATTAGACGGATGAAAAGTTAGTTTTTGTTATGTTGGGTAAGCTTGTTATAAAAGTATATACACTATACAGGTATATCAATTAATTATGTTATGTAAGAGTGACAAAAGTGAGAATTAGCTATATTAATTTTATTTTTAGTAAATAAAATACAACATTTATCCACTACATTCCTAAATAGTATGTTTTTAGTGACTACTGTAAGGTTTTTAGGTATCAGTGTTCACTGATTTTATCCTTCAACGATCTCAACCCTCACATCTGTTGAGCTTTACACCCTGGAAAAAGCCACATACAATAGGCCATGGCTCAAACTGACTGGGGCAGATAAATACCAACCCTATCCAAGTGTAATGACTTACATTGTAATAACACTCACCAACTGGAACAGCCGCTCTCACAAGGTCAACACGTGGCACTAGCTTGACCAGCGACCTCCGCTCTCGCCAAATACAACACACTGTCTGAAGCCGTGTCGACGCCGGCCAGCAATGAAGCTCGACCACGTGTTCGGCCAGCAAAGAAAATGGAAAGAAGAGTTCTGGTTCCGCCTTCACGGAGCTTCGAGACTTCTCGACGACCGTCCCGAATCTCCCCTCCCCCCTAGTTTGTAATGTTCTCCAACCTTCCCTTCCTTCGATCCGCCCCCCTTTCTGAGAATTATATTTCATATAAATACTTGTGGTACCGGGATCTCAGGTCACTTACTACCCCACCGGCTTGAGGACAAGAGGTGAGGACAGCGACTAGGTCTCGGGGAATATTATCATCCTACCAAAATTACTATTTCGGCGTCATGGGGGGAATTCTTTCTAAATTACTATTTGGACTTTGTTATTAAATTATTTTTATTTGAAGTTTGACTATGCTACGCGCTTATCGCGGCTGGAAGTTAGACCGTCGCTTTCGCCACCACTTATGTTCAGGGTCTCAGCCCTATTTATTTGTAATTCATATTTTTGCCAATATTAGTTTTTANTTTTAACCAGAGATTGTCTGGTCCTGGGTTCGAAACCCGGCTTATGTTATTTTCAAGTATAGCTGTTTCTGGACTCGACTTTGTTCGCCAAGTTAAACGCCTAGAGTTGATAGGTTATTATTACTTTGTGGCCTTGTGTCATTGCTATGACGTCACGTTTGCTACGGGCGCCTGTAAGAAAGTTGTATATTTATAATAGGGTGGATAACTGTAACGCTAGAGTAACCAGTTATACCATTCCACTTAGGGTAGGAACTAATCAAGTTAGCGAAGTAACCAGAGAACCAGAAACCAAAGACCATGTCACTGAGATCCCGGACCGTAACTTTTGATGGGTTTAATGTAACATAATTTAGTCTTGAGGAGGTAACGTGTATGTTTACCTTTTAATGTAATTGATTTCCGCGTTGGACGGAAAAGCGCGCTTCACGCAGTGTTGAATGTTTGTTTCACTTTGTTATTGTTTTTTGACTCAATAAAATCATTATGTTCAATCAGGTAACTCTTTTACCTAACTTACTGCCTCTCTCACCTTATAGAGTTGCACAAGGAGTAAAAGTTGCAGATCACATGACTTGACGTATGAATACGAAAAATTAGATCTAACTGTTAGATAAGATCTTTCATATGGAATTCGGCCTGTAGCTGCAGTTTAATGTGTCTACTACATCTTCTCTGACCGTCTTTTTTCTTCATTTTCCACAAACACTTCTGTACATATATAAGTATATGGTATGGCGTTTGGGAACAGCTCGCTGATATGTTAAATTTGATCACGTGACCACGTCCCTCACTCTCTGATTGGCTGTTGGTTTTCCCCCTACCCCCGCCTGAACCCTCCCCTCCTCCTTATCCCCTTTCCAGCATTCCAAACTTGTTTATTCTGGTCACATTTGTTTTTTATTCGTTTTCATTGCTTTTTTAGTGTGCTTAATGGTTATTTATGTATGCTAATTGCTTTTTTATTTGTGCTCATAGGTTATTTATTCAGTGGTATTTTTATGTCTGGGGAGGATTGGGACGGGGGCTTTGGAGTGTTTTTTATTTATTTATTGGTGTGCAGTCCACGGTGCCGGGCGCTCCTCCCACGTTATCGCTAGTGAGCCGAATGTTAAAAAGAAAGAAAAACCCTATATATTGGTTTGTTGAGCCAAGGGTCCCGGGTTCAATTCCCTGGCAGGGGGAAAAAATTTAGGTTTAACCTTTCATAGTGATAAATTAACTGCCCTTGACTGTATTTTGTAAATGTTCTAGGGTTCAAGTGTTTTTATTACACACACTTTGTGAATGTTGGTATCAATTAAAGCAATTATGTGTAGAAAAAATTGTAACATATTATATTAATACCAAAAGTAGATTGATATTGAAAAATACTATATATTTTGTGGTATCATTTTATAGGGAAAAAATACGTGGTAGTTTGAAGAAAATATGTTTGGAACAATTTTATTTAAAGTGATTACCCTGAGAGGATGGAGGGTGGGAATATTGGATCCATCCTCCCGACACCACCGGCTGTGAAACACCTTCACTCCACCGTAGAAGCACTGCCACCAAGATATGGAGACGGTGTTCGATCCCAGGATGGGGCGAGGAAGACGAGATCCATGGTCCTCCCACAACCCGTGGCAGTGGTGAGACCGGGACCATCTATGACGCCACAATCGGGAATTAGTGGCCCAGTAAACTAGGTTGGTGGAACTTTGTCCCAAAGCCTCCCTCTTCGAATCGTCTGAGAGAAAATTAAACAATTGGGGAGTTTATTTTATACTGGTAGAGAAATTACCGTACATCTTGGTGCTCCAGAAAGCGATCATGACACAATAAGCTGGCTTGAAAAAATATTAGTAATTTGCTCAATTGGCTGCAGAGCCATGGTATCAGTGCCGATGATCACATCGGCTTACTATTAAACAGCACGGAGTCAACGTTGAATCCTGTATTCGTCTCTTTTAGGAGGGTGGATCCATTAGACTCTTGAGCCGTGATCGATAACGTAAGTCGCATGTTGCAAGGTAATAGCTTGTTTTTAAGTACCGTAACACTGTACGTTAAACTTAGCCATTTTAAGGAGCCCCGTGGGAGTGCACTTTATTGTGATAAGCTATCCCCTGCTAGCACATTTAGCCAGAATAACAAAGGAATCATTAGGATTGAATGGTGACGATACACTTTGTTTTGCTCGTGCATTGGTTGTCACCATAGCTATACGTGACATTAAAATAAAGCCAGGATGCATGGATGTGAACACTGTTAAACAATTAAAAATGGGTCGTCGTATTCAAAAATACAAAGCAAATGAGTTATGCCATGATGCCCGTATAAATCTTGTGAAAGGTGGTGGGCTAACCGAGCTGAAAAAATTTAAAACATACCTCTTCAAATCTAAAATCACAGTGTTCAGGGTATGTTGGGGGAGGCATGTCCTATATGAGGGGCCTAATCCTTCCAAACATTCCTTTAAGAGCTACCTTTATTTGTATTTTCACAACGATAAGCAAAATAATTTTGATGTATTTACATGCTTGACATCCGCATTTAAGTGATCGTACATATGCCACGCGTGCGGTGTGCCAATTGATCATAATAACCAGCACAAGTGCGAGTCCACGTGCTAAATCAGTCTGCAGTGGATGTCGAACTGTGACCTGTAAAGACTGTGCGCGTTGGGTCACAAACCAGTCATGCTTTTATAACCATAAATGTCCCGGTTTTTGCAAAGGTCTCATGTTGTTATGTAATGTGAAAAATGTTTGTGAGGTATGCGGACAATTTTTCAGTTTTGAAAAATCAAATTATTCACACAGGTGTTATGAGACTTTTTGTAGAGTATGCGAGACCCATCGTCCTTTTGGTCAGTTCTGATATATGAAGCAAGCCCCATCCAAGCCTTCACTGGAAGAGAGCAATTTCATGTTTGTATTCTATGATTTTGGATGCAGACAAGAAATACTTCTTAAAGGTGCTGTGAGCTCGTACTTACACGAAACTAATCTCTGTGTCGTAAAGACGTGTTGTAAGTCCTGCCTTAAAATAGAAGTAAATTACCTTCATTGCACTGAATGCGGGGGTGATAGGACTCGCATATTCAAGGGTGATACCATAATATCCCAATTTTTCGGATTTATAGAGTAAATTAAAGCAAAACAATTTATGGATATCACCCTCCTAGGCCATAATGCGAAAGGCTATAATGGGAATTTTATTTTAAAATATATGACGGAGGTTAAAAATTGACCCCAGAGCTCATAATGAACGGTGG
The DNA here is from genome assembly GCA_902141385.1 of Timema californicum. Classification (NCBI taxonomy): domain Eukaryota; kingdom Metazoa; phylum Arthropoda; class Insecta; order Phasmatodea; family Timematidae; genus Timema; species Timema californicum. Next base: position 11,346 of record CABFOW010007082.1, on the reverse strand, counting down.
GAAAATCACGTCCATACGTTACCACCCGCTCCACTTTATTGACTCACTGAACTTTCTTCCTATGTCGTTGTCCAAGATGCCCAAAATATTAGGCTTGGACGAGTTTTTGGCCAAGGAACATTTCTCCCATTGTTTGAATAAAAAATAAAACGCGGGGTAAAGGGTTCCTTTGCCGCCAAAGGAGAACTACGGTATAGGTGAGATGTCAGTTGAGGGAAATGAGTACTTTGAGAAGTGGTATGATGCATTGGTCAAAGAAAATTATGTCTTTGATTTTAACCGCGAGTTGAAACTGTATTGCGTGAAAGATGTAGAGATTCTACGGAAGGCTGCCTAAAGTTTAGAGATATGCTAATGGAAAAAGCAAAGGTGTATAGTTTCAGAGCCGTGTACGATCGCAGGAGCGTCCATGCTGGTTTACTGACGAAGTCATCATAAGGAGAATACCGTTGGTATCATCCCTAACGGTGGCTACCGGTGTGCAGACCAACAGTCGCACGTCGCCGTACATTGGCTATTCTGGGAGGCCCGCCGACGTGGTGTCTCTATCCTTCATGCGGGTAATGGCCATGAGGAATATGTGTTAGGGCAATGTGTAGACGGCGTTATTAAAGCTGTAGATACCACCACCATCTTCCAGTTCTGTGGCTGTTATTCACACGGGGGCTCTCTCTGTTATCCTGACAGGACCACTTCTATCAAAAACAGCCCCTACTAGAACATGGAGACCTACTATTAATTGACCATGGCTTGCATGGAAAAGTTTAAGAATGCCGGCTATATGGTCGTAGAGTTGTGGAAGTGTACGTTTAATGCTATGAAACGTACAGACAAGAACTTGAATCAATTTATATTCCAGCACGGGGTGTACTGCAAGGAGCCCCTAAGTCCCAGGGACGCATTTTTTGGTGTGTGTACAAATTGTATCAAGCTCTTCCACTAAGCTGACCTTTCTTGAGAAGAGACGATCAAGTACCTGGATGTGTGTTCATTGTATCCTTACGTTTGCAAGTACTAAAAATATTACATCAGCCATCCTAAAATTCAATTGGAACCAAATTGTCTGTCTATAGAACAAGTAGAATACATAGCCAAAGTTACCGTGAGGTCCTCCACAAAATTGATTCATTCCTGGATTGCCTACACGAATGAACGACAAGTTAATGTTCATATAGTGAAGGAAATGCAGGGAGGAGAAAAACCAAGGGGCGTGTCAGCACAGCGACAAGAAAGATCACTGGTTGGCAGGTGTCTTGGTGTTTGACAAGAATCGGAAAGTCTTTGAGAAAGGCTACAACATTGAAGCAGTACACGAAGTGTGGGAGTACAATGTATCTCTTTACGATTGTCAGACACGTTCGGTTAGATTTTCTATGGGTACATTGATACGTTTTTGAAAATTAAACAAGAAGCCAGTGGATGGCTAGAGTGATGTACCTCATAAGATGAGAAGTTAGCTTACATTCAAAATTATGAGGAAACCGAAGGGGTAAAACTCGATTTTGGCTCTGTTTGTAAAATGCCTCGTCTACGCATTCTGGCTAAACTCTTTTTAATTTCACTATTGGGAAAGTTTGGGCAAAGACCCGATTTACCACACGTAGCCGTTGTCAATGACTATCAGGGCCTCCACTAGTATCTAATTGTTCCGTACTTCACCTTAGACCGCGTTATTGATGTAAATTATGAATTTATTTTCTTCAATTTCAAAGATGCATGTGACGCGTTGCGACCTAATCCTAACACGAGTGTGGCATTGTCATGCTACATGACTGATATGGCTAAGTTGCACTTATACAGCATCCTTGAAAAATTGGGGGACCACGTTTTGTATCATGATACATATAACGTTCTATTCATGGAACGCCCCGGCGACTGGAGTCCCCTGATCGGAGACATTTTAGGTGACCTCACTGACCAAATTAAAAATTACGTTTCGGGATCTATATTAGCACCTATTTATTGGTGGTCCCAAGAACTACGCGTACCGAGTTTGTGTTGGTGGCGATCCTTTCAAAACCAAAACGGTGTTCAAAGTTCGCGGGATCACCATAATTTACGACAACTGGAAAGACGCTAATTTTGAGGTTTTGAAGGCGATAGTCACCGAACAGGCCAGGAAAGATACATACAGATACCACACAAAATTGTGAGAAAAGGGCTTGCAACTGTATGCACCATTTTGTAGATTAAAGTCTACCGGCACGTGTACACCAAACGCCAAATAACCGATGATTATAATACGTTGCCATTAGGGTATAAGTGTTCTTGTAAACGCGCTCACCGTGACTAAAAGGGGATAATCTAGATGGGCTGAATAATCACCCTTTTTTCCTTCGCTTTATACAGTTTCACTGACATACCATTTATTAAAGATTTGAGAGTCTTTCCATAATTTTTTCTGTAAGAAAACACGTACATTCATTATTGATTTATTTTATCCATCCGGGATACTTTTTTATATTTATTCATCCACCAGTATAATCCTTCATCTACCTGATTATTTCTAGTAAGATAGAATAAGTTATTCGTATATATTTTAATTCTAGTCAATTTTATTTTTTTTCCTTGAAATATTTTAAATTGAATCCATCTGACTGTGTACATATATTCAAATACTCTTTAAACTGGACTTTGTAAATTAATAGCAAGGCCACTATTCTGGCTACGAGATTAAGAAATTGATATTGTTTCTTCTACTCCTAAACATGTATAATTTACTTCAAGGTGTATGTTATATTATATAACTATATCATTTTTGTAAATAAATATTCCAAATACACTTTTCATGGCGTGATTCAAATTCTTAAATTTTTTTAAATGAAATAAATATTCCAAGTATACATTTCATGGTGTTAGCCAAATTTCTAAAACTTTGATTTGTGTAAATAAATATTCCAAGTATACTTTTCATGGTGCTAGGTAAATATCTAAATCATTTATTTGTGTAAATAACTATTCCAAACATACTTTTCATGGCTTGAGCCAAATTTCTAAAACTTTCATTTGTGTGTAGATAAATATTCAAAGTATACTTTTCATGGTGTGTGATATTTTTGTATAAACTTTTATTTGTGTGTAAATAAATATTTAAAGTACACTTTTGATGGTGTGAGATATATTTGTATAAACTTTTATTTGTGTAAATAAATATTCCAAGTATACTATTCATGGCGCAATATATATTTGTAAAACATTTATTTGTGTAAATAAATATTCCAAGAATACTTTTTGTGGTGTAAGCAATATTTGTAAAAACTTTTATTTGGGTAATTAAATATCCCAAGTATAATTTTCATGGTGTGAGCCATATTAAAAAAATATTTGTGTGTAAATAAATTAATATTCCAAGTATACTTTTCAGGCTGTGAGCTATATTCTAAAACATTGATTTGTGTAAATAAATATTCGAAGTATACTGTTCACGGTGTTATATATATATTTGTAAATAAGTACTCAATGTATACTTTTCATGGTGTGCGCTATATTTATGTGAATAAATATTATGTTTGTTTTTTAACGTCTACACCCTTCCCTCCTTATCCTATAAATACAAGTTCATTTAGCTTATAATCCAAGTCTCAAACGTCATGGGCAACTTGAAATATCCATTTTTGGTCATCATCAGCGGCCCTTCCGGCTGTGGAAAGTCACATTTTGTAGCCACTTTCATCCGCCCCTTGGACAGCATGTGTGACGTAAAATTTGATAAAATCACCTGGTTTTATGCTTTATGGCAACCGGGATTCAAACAAAACGAGGCAAGTTCCCTCGTCATATTCTGTAAGGGTTTGCCAGAAATAGATGACATCTGTAATGACTCTCCACAGATGATTATCCTAGACGACCTGATGCGTGAAACCAACGAAGTGGTCGTCGATCTTTTCACCAAAGGATGCCACCATCAAAATATTAGCGTCATGTACCTTACACAAAATATATTCCACCAGGGCAAGGGCCAAAGAGACATTTCTTTAAACGCACATTATATTGAGCTTTTTAAAAATTCTCGGGATAAAGCTCAGATTCAACACTTTGCACGTCAAGTCTGTTCTGAAAATACCCGTGTTTTACAAGCGGTTTACACTGATGCTACAAGTACTCCCCATGGGTATATATTGTTATATGTCAAACAAGGTACATTCGAATGGTTCAGATATAGAAACCGCACAAATGTCGGGTGATGCGTGCACCTACCATGCAAAAGCTATAAAAACACCGTCAATTCCTGATTACAGATCATTTCATAACCATAAGTCCCAAAATGCTGAAGCAAGCCCTTCTGCTACGTGCGATGCATCGCATGAACCCGCAGCAAAAATCGACAAGAAATTAATTGACTCTGTTTGCGAGTGTGCCTACAAAACTTTAAAAGGGTGGGTGATGCTGAAAAATGTACAGAAGACAAATTTACGTGTTCACAAGCAGGGGTTGCGCAAGCTCATCAAATGAGGAGAAACATGGGAAAAGAAGAGACAACTACTCATTCAGAAAGGAGGAGCATTCCTGCCCTTACTTTTAGCTCCATTAACCAGCGTTGTCATCGGTTCCTTATTCAACAAGTAGATAATGCAACACATGAATACGATCATATTCAAATACTATACTATACCCGTACAGAACGTACAAAAGCTGAAATTTTACTAGAAGATATTATTTCCCGAGGTGGTATCTTTTAGAACAATAACGGGGTAGTGAGTATTCACGATACGCCTCTCCGTGGATCAAATATTGTGGATTTAGTCAATGATCTAGTTAGAACAAGAAGACACAACGAGCCATCTGGGTGGCGAGAATTTCTAACGGTGCTTCAAAAAATAAACGTTTCAAAATAATTTATTTTAAATCCGAAACTTTTTGCGCCCATTAGAGATCCAACGCCCTTACCCCAGCCACTTATACCGTGGCAATGCCCTAAGAAGAAGAAACTGAAAATGGTGGACTAAAACAGATGGTTGCCATTCCGAGGTTAATGGCCCGTTTAGCCAACATCTTCTACGACCCTTTTCATCCTGCAGAGTTTTAAGGGGTGGCGTCGCTTATAAAGTCGTCCAAGAAAGATCCCAACAAAGTTCGAGAATGGCTTCGTGCGCAAGACATTTATACCCTATATAAACCTATGATAAAAAGTGTCCACGCAACAAGTACATGGTATCAAACATTGTCGATCTCTGGCAAGCCGATCTCAACGATATACGAAGTCATGGAAAATACAACTATAGTGCAGTCTATTTAATCACAGTCATCGACGTATTTAGCAAGATAGGCTGGGCGAGGACGCTTCCATACAAGGTGTGGAGCGTCGTGAGAGACGCCTTTCAGGATATTTTCAAACAAAGTGGCCGTATACCTCTAAGTTTACAGACGGACAGACGGACAGAGTTCACGGCTAATATAGTCTGGACATTTATCAAACAAGAATACGTGTATTACTACACCACTCATAATCCAGGTGTGAAGGCAACATCGTGGAACAATTCAATAGAACTCTGAAAGGACGCATGTGGCACTAATTTACCAAAAATATTACGTATAGGATTGTGGACGTCCTCCAAGATCTCGTCTACGCTTACAACGGCGCAAAACATTCCAGTATACATATGGAGCCCCCGAGGTTACAGAAAACAATGTGCTTCAAGCCGGAGATAATATGTATGGAAAACGGCGTCCAAACTCGAATAGTAAGCCAAAAATAAAAGTCTGTGAAACGGTGCATATTAAAAAATCCAAAATTCTGTTTTAAAATGGCCACGAAAGCAATTGGAGCGAAGAAATTTTAAAAGTCAGCAGTGACGTGTTGCGTCTACATACTGACTGATCTTGACGGCGAGGAAATGGAGATAACTTTTTACGAACCTGAATTGCAATGCGTACTTCTTTCAAAAATATTTATAGTTGATAAAATATTACGTGTCAGGGGTAAGGTTGGCAGAAAGAAAGTGTACGTGGAGTGTAAATGTTACCCCACCAAGGTTTAATTCTTGGATTCCTGCCAGTTACGTCAGTACCCTACCATGAAGGTTTTACATCAATTTTCCAAGCGACAGCTCTATGGGATATTTCCCGAAAAATACCTTCGCAAATTTCGCAAATTTGCGTTTAAAGGGGATTCCGGAGTTGTATTCAAGTACAAAAATTCCAACAAAAATGTGGAAGTTGTTTCTTCTTCACCAAATATACAGATGCTGACTCTATCACTTCAACTAATACTACAGCTCGGTTTCAATCTTAAGATTAATCTGATCAAAAACCAAAAGTCACCGTACGTTGCCTACATTCTACTAGGCTGGCCCTCACAAATATACGTCTACATGGATATCGTCGATCCTCAACCCATGGGTGACATTGTGGCAAAGCTTTTACGTATCATCGATATCAACAACGCAAATTATGTGAACGGAATACTTAAGAGAGTTAGCTATGATCCGTTGTACTATGTTCCCGTACTTAGAAGGAAAATTGAAATCCTGTAAATCAATATAAGAGACACTGGGGAACCTGTATAGTTCGAGTTTGGAAAAGTGTGCGTGAAACATTATTTTAGACGCTGCTCAACATAAAATGTCCCTAAAAAAGATAATACGTCAACCAGGCTATCCTATCAACTTTATCAACGCATGTATGGGATAGGAAGTTTTTTTAGCAGCCTTTTCAAGAGCGTCATACCGTTGCTGAGAAGCGGCGCTAAAGTCATTGGAAAACAAGCACTTCATACGGGTATCGACGTGGGCTCCAACGTCACCAATCAGTGTCGTCCTTTTCAAAGAGAACCTATGCCAACGTATCGGTGATTCTGGAACAAATCTGAAATGCAAGGCGGAGCAGAAGATCGACACACTGAAGATCAGCTCCGGCTATAAATGGCGTCGTAAGAAGCACCAAAGTCAGTTTTCTGTTGTTGGCCATCGTAAAAAGTTAAAGAAATAAGCAGTAGATATTTTCAGTTGAAATGTCGATTCCACACGCCCAAGCTTGCGAGTGTGCTAGGATTGAAATCGATCTCTTTTACGTCTCACCCACGTAAACCAGTCTTGAAAGTGGATAATTGCTCTAGTACAAACCTGTTTCTTCCCTCACCGATGATTCGCTCATCGAATTTACCGTTATCGGTCAAGGCGATTTCTATATCGATCTTTTACATACTATGCTCTATCTCAGGACGGCCATCATGGAACCCAATGGTGGTGCTTACACTGAGGTGGATCAAATCTCTCCCATCAACAACCGGTTGCACTCGCAATTCACACCCGTGGATATATTTTTAAACCAAAAACTATTCTCACCGCCCAACAACACGTATGCTTATACATAGTTAATTTAAACGCTGTTCAATTGCAACATAAACGCAAAAATAGCACATTTGACTTGCTGTCTGTGGCTTGCAGACATCCCCAGATCCTTTGAGGAGGCTAGCGTCGGCAACAAGGGATTTTGAGGCCCGTCGCATTCTCACCACAAAAATAAAGACGGTAGATCATTTAGGGAATCTACACGGTTACGTGTTTGGCCAAAAGAAATACCATTTGAACGGAACTGAACTCAGAGTCAAGTTGGTCCGTTCCAGAGATGTGTTTAATCTCAAAGCCATCCCTGAACTCCCTCTTTTTAAGGTACACATCGTTGAAGCCTTTTTTCTCGTGCGACGTGTCAAAGTAGCAACTTCTATATTGTGTGCACATGCTAAGACATTAAACGTCAGTCTCGCAAATTATCCCATCACCCGGGTTGAGGTAAAAACACTCACCTTTCTAACGGGTTTGCAAGGTAAATAACTGGACAACGAATTCACCGTTTGTTACCCAAACGATGCATCGTGGGATTTGTATCAAATGCTGCGTTCAACGTTGACGCCACCAAGAACCCATTCAACTTCCAAACCTTCGGTATTAACCCTTTCTCGCTGTATATGGACGGGGAACAATTGTCATCGAAACCATTATAGCTTGATTTTTCAAATGGCAACTATGTCATGTCCTACCACACACGGCTTTCTGGGACCAGTATTTATCTCATGAATGAAGTTAGCGTCATCACACGGGAAGCTTTCCCTAAGGGATATCATTTGGCTTTCTATCTCACACCTAATCTGTCCGCCAACATGACATCGCATTGGAAGTTGATAAGCCATGGCTCTCTGAGCATCGAAGTGAACTTCACCAGAGCTCTCACTGAAACCGTCAACTGTATTGTGTGCGGGGAGTTTGCCAACATCATAACCATCGACAAGGACAGAAATGTCGTGATAGTTTATGGGAGTTAATATAAGTGACTTATCGCCTCTTACACTCGTCATTTAAATCATGGGTGTTATTGTGAATTTCTAAAGCTTTATCGGTGACAGCAAAGAGTTTATCGTCATGAAACTGAGTGTTGTATATGTATGCGGTACCTTACTTAAACATTGAGTGTTAAAACCACCATACGTTATCGAGGATCTTTCAGCCACCGCTAAAAGCAAAGTGACTATATCGTCAACAAACTGCAAACTAGATATTACAATACATTTTTCAGGACTGTAGTGTCCTTCCTCCTTTCAAGAGGAGACGTCGAATCAGCATGCGCTTATAAAAGGGGCGTCCCGACGACGTGCCGGCCATAACCGTTACAGTCGTCAAAGCGATAAGATATCATGGAAGGCCTTGACGTCTGTGCCAACAAAGTAAAACCAGTGAAGCCGCTTGCCATCACCAGTATTTTTAACACTATATTTCCGCTGGACGATGTCGACGCCAATCGAGTCATAGTCGGTATGAGCGTCAAGAACAATTTTACTCCCATTATCCAGCTAGAAAAATGTGTAGGGAACTGTGTGGTGCTTAACAGTACAGAGTGGCAATGACTGGACAGCTACAAGTTGGTCGTATCAATGTTTTTCGGCATTGCGCAACCTCCTAAGAAGATTAATCTGACTAATCATGAAATCTCTCTGAAATGCATGTGAGATGATCGCCTTGTCGTCATCAGCGAGAAACAAGACTCCGGATTCAAACATGTCGCCTATATAGCTCCCAGCTGGGCGCGTCTTTGTGATGTGTGGGACCTCATCGACGTTACCATCAACCACCCGGATATGTTGTCGACACCCGTTGCCTACTATTGCAACGATTTGATCGACACACTCGTCGTCAATGTATGCGACACGCTAACAGAATCAGTGGATGTCATCGATCTCAATCTCAACGGTGGAAACGCATATAAGAAACTTTGAGCTTATTAATGCTTTTTACTAAACACGCCAACTCTTGGGTTTGGAATATTACAAGCTGGATTGTAAACTAAAAACTAATTTACTAATGCATCTAAAAGACACTCTAAAAAACGTATGAACGAATATATGCGTCATTTCTCTAAAAATGTAAAATAAATATTATGTATGATGTATGTAAACTTTTAATTTATATTTGTAAAACCTTTAATGCACAATAAATATGTTTTGTAATATCGTGTTTTATTCACACAATTTTTTTTATCTCCCTTACACGTAGGCTAATTAGATAGGAGTCTGTAATTGTCAAACCAGCACACTTGCACCAAACATTAACCGGATCAATTACCTCTTGTACTAGCTTTCGGTTTCAAGGTCACGATCTATTCTTGTCTTGATTTGTCTTGTCAAGCCACCAAACTGTCGCCAGTCTTCAGGGTTGTGACAGTTCGATGACATCGTCGGGAAAACCCATCGCTGAAAGAAGGGTTGCCAGAGTCAATGACCTAGCTCACAGTTTCAAGGTCACGATCTATTCCTGTCTTGTAGAGTCACCAAAATGGCACAAGTCATCAGGGAAAACCCATTGCGACATAATTCAAGGGCGTGTTCTATTCCTGTCTTTTCGAGCCCCAAGCTGACACCAGTCATCAGGTAAAACCCATTACCACATAGGAGGCTGTGACACTGGGAAAACCCATTACCACATAAGGGGTTGTGACACATGCCTTGAGGGAGGAGGGAGTGAGGATATGTAAAATGTATCTTACGTCCATGATTCGCTCTCAGCTGCTAGGTGTCACACTCTTCGCTAAGTGACCAGCCAGAGAAGATGCTTCCAGCCCTCACTAGCAATGTCAGGGGAGGAGCGCCTGACGCTAATACATAATTTAAATCTTCCAACGCCCAGTGTCAATCCTACCCAGACATAAAAACCACTGAATATATAACCAACGAGTACAAATAAAAAAACAATTAGCATAGATTATTAACCAATGAGCACAAATAAAAAGCAATGAGTATACATAAATAACAAATAAGCAAATAAAAAAACAAATAAGACAAGAATAAACCAGTTTGGACACTGGAAAGGGGGTCAGGAGGAGGGGAGGGGGAAAACCAATAGCCAATCAGAGAGCGAGGGGTGTTGTCACGTGATCAAATTCAACTTATCAGTGAGCTGTTTCCAAACGCCATACCAGTTACCCACATAAAACTTTTTTGTTTCTTCTATCAGTATTTACAAATTAATTTCAACAAATTCCGTAATTGATTTATGCGTGTACATTTTGTTGAAAGATGGTTTCAATTTAACCACATTGGTGGGCACGCTGGCTATGGCATCAATCTCGTCTCGTCTTGTTTGTCAATGACGAAGAGGATGAGGCTCAATTCTCAGGTAGGCTCTACTAAAGGTGAATTTTTCTGGATGGTTTTCAACTCAAATTTCTATACAGACTCTGGTACATTTACACAAAATTACACTTTCACCGTCCCTACCAATCTAGAGTTAATATGCAGGTAGCTTAAACGGGTAATAAGAGATGGTGAAAAACTGGGTATTTTATTCGTCCTTTTGTTCTCTTTGTCTATTTTCACCAATCTCTCGTTGCTATTTTTTTCTTGCACAAACCCACGACCATTATTCCCCTCTTTTTCAACCCTCCCGCCTCTAACTATACGATGTGGATGTAAGCCAAGAATATCTGGATTGTGCTGTCATAACTGCATTGTTAAATAGGACTAAGGAATGGCATCTAAATTAAAAGTAATCAACCTCTTCGGTCATCATTTGGTCTAACGCATCATTCCCGCAACAGACCGGACTGCTTGTTGATGATGGGGAGCTCGAGGTTTGAATCCTGGTCAAGTGTACTTACAGTGTTTTTACATGATTTGTTACGACTGCAAATGTGGGTACACTTTCTCTAAATTTAACCTTCCTTATCTCTAACACATTAAAGTAACTAGTTACCTTAATTGGTGACCTGGCGGTCCAGGGGTAAGGTGTCAGACTTCTATGCTGGTGGCCGGGGTTCAATCCTCGATCCCGGCATAAATTTATCTGGTTACCAAACCCTTCCTTCACCTCTGACAAGACATCTTGTGAATGTGGGGAATGCCTGGCCTCCACCGTGGTT